>ML424759.1:0-47870 GCA_005239525.1 Nicotiana knightiana
GGCGTTTGGACCCAAAGGCCTGGCTAACGCCAGGCTAGGGCTGGCGTTTCAGCCCTAACGCCAAGGTAGGGCTGGCGTTTCAGCCCTAACGCCTGGCTAACGTCAGGTAGGGTTAAGTTGTTTGGCTCTGTCGCCCGGCTATCGCCCGGGTGGCTCCTTTCGCGTATTTTTCGACGTATTTGCATCCCTTTAGCTCCGTTTCCATCTCCACTTCACCTACACATGAAATAAACTCCATTAAGCACATAACAAGTGTATTTTTATCATTAATGCGCATAAAATGTAAGGTATATCACATGTTAAACTATGCAATTTAGTCTCACATCACTAACCTCGAAGAAGTAGTGACGAGGGGTAGGCTCCGACACTTGCTAAGGGCCAACAATATGATAATATGAAATTCTAATTAAACATGATATGTAGAAATAACAATAAAATCCAGAACAAGAAATAACTGAACAATTCTTCACCATATTTAAAACCCAATCACTTCCCTCATTTAAAACAAATTATCTCTCGAGCAATGAATTTATACCAATTATAAAAGGGACTTTCCGTTATATTATCATGCACAAAATTCTGCCGAGGACGTTGGGGACGATCCAACATAAATGTAAATTGTGCACTGCTGAGGATCGAATAGCACAAACCATAGATGCATCTATTAACCTGCGGAGGTGAACGACCCGCTCCCATGAGAGCAGTGGAATGAGTTATCCCGCTCGCTGAATATAATTGCGACGCGGTCAAATATAAATTTATCAATAAATCATAACCATTTCTTGATTCTTTTCAAAATAAAGACAATTCAAGTTGAAGCTTTTGAACTCTTAAAAATCCTCAACTTAGTTCCATTTGACACAATTAGAAAACATAATCAAATAACGATGTCCACAAAGCATGGTGTAAACCTAAAACTACCCGGACATAAACAGGAATAGTAGCTACTTATGGACTCTCGTCACTTCGAGCGTACGTATCCCCCACAAATAATAACACATACTAATCAAGTTCACCCATGGGGTAAATTCCCTCTTACAAGGTTAGAAAAGACACTTACCTCGTCTCAACGCCTACTTCCTAATTCAAGAATGCGCTCAAACCTCCAAATTTGATGTCAAACGATTCGAAACTAGTCAAACATTACATAAATTAATCAATCTATGCTCAAAAGTTCATATCCCCACTATTAAAGTGATTACCCAACCCAAAATGGAGGATTCCTAAAATTCGCCCCGGAGCCCACATGCCTGGATTCCAGAAATTTTCGAAGAATTGAAGTTACCCATAACTTTAGGAACATAAATATATAATTTTCACTAAGTTTCATGAGAATTTTCGTGGTAAAATCTCTTTTTTTTATTAAACCCTAGATATTTCATCTAAACCCATGATTTCTACCAATTTTCATGCTGAAATCCACCCATAATCTATGTATTCAACTTACATCATGTAGAAATTAAATACCTCGCAAATCTAGGTCGAAATCCCCTCCTTAAAAGCTCTCAAATCGCCTAAGAATTGAAGAAAAAGTGATAAAAATGGCCCTAGTCCGTAATAAATGAGGCTCACTGCCTCCAGCGATTTTCGCACCTGCGGTCATAGGGCCGCACCTGCGCCCTCACTTCTGTGGAAACCCCCTAAGTCGGTTGGCGTCGCTTCCGTGGACGGGTTCCTGCTTTTGCGGTCCCGCTTCTGCGGAGGGTGGCCGCACCTGAAGAACCTGAGCTTCCCTTCCTTGGCCACTTCTACAAGGCTTGGCTCACACCTGCGTTGGCCAAGTTAAGGTGCGATTATGACAGACCTGATGCTTCAGCTGCTGCTCCAAATTCTCAACTTGGTCCGAGCCTCGTCCGTTTGACACTCGGGGCCCCCGGGGCCCCGCCCGAACATACCAACAAGTTTGGAATCATAAAACGGACTCGCTCGAACTCGGAACGTCCGAAACAACATTAAAACTAAGAATCACACTCCAAAACCAATTGAATCAAACTTAAGAACTTCAAGTTCTTCAATTTACTTCTAATGCATCGAAATGTACTTAAACTACTCGGAATGACCCCAAATTTTGCGTGCAAGTCTTAAATGACATTGCGGAACTATTCCCGCCCCTGAAATTCCATTTGGACCTCGATATCACCAAAACCCGCTCCAAACCAAGTTTAAAGAACTTCTAAAACCTTCAAGAATCAACTTTCACTATTAGGCACCAAAACACTCCCGGGTCATCTAAAACCCGATCCGAGCATACTACCAAGTCCGAAATCATCATACGAACCTATTAAAACTGTCAAATCCCGACTCCGAGGACATTTACTCAAAATGTTGACCAAATTCAAACTTAGCCTTTTAGGCCAACTTAAGGAACCCATTATTCTGGTTTCAACCCGAACCCTTCCAAATCCCGAACTAACCATCCCCTTAAGTCATAAAGCAGTAAAAACACAGACGGGGAGTCTTACTTAGGGGAACGGGGTTCTAGAAAGCAAAACGATCAGTTGGGTCATTATATTCTCCACCTCTTAAACAAACGTTCGTCCTCGAACCGGTCTAGAATCATACCTGGAGTGCTGAACAAGTAATGATATCTTCTCCGCATGTCCTCCTCGGTCTCCCAAGTCGCCTCCTCGACTGGTTGGCCCCTCCACTGAACCTTTACCGTGGAAATCCTCTTGGATCACAACTGGCGGTCATGTCTAACAATAATGGCAATTTTCTCCTCCTTGTAACCCAAGCTCTCATCTAGCTGAATAGTGCTGAAGTCTAACACATGTGACAAGTCGGCGTGATACTTCTGGAGCATAGACACGTGAAAAACCGAATGAACCCCTGATAGGCTGGGAGTTAAAGCAAGCTCATAAGTAATCTCCCCAACCCACCTCAACACCTCAAATGGGCCTATAAACTTTGGGCTGAGCTTTCCCTTCTTCCCGGATCTCATAATGCCCTTCATCGACGAGACTTTCAAGAGAACCTTCTCGCCTGCCATAAATGATATATCACGCGCCTTCTGATCTGCGTAACTCTTCTTTCTAGACTGTGATGTGCGAAGTTGCTCCTGAATCAACTTTACCTTTTCCAAGGCATCCTTCAACAAATCAGTACCATATAACTTAGCCTCGCCGGGCTCAAACCACCTGACGGGAGAACGACATCGCCGACCATATAAGGCCTCAAATGGAGCCATCTCGATGCTGGACTAATAACTGTTGTTTTAAGAAAACTCATCCAAAGGCAAGAACTGATCCCACTGTCCCCCAAAATCAATGACACATACTCTGAGCATGTCCTCCAAGATCTGAATTATCCTCTCTGATTGCCCCTCGGTCAGTGGATGAAATGCAGTGTTGAGCTCTACACGGGTCCCAACTTGCTCTGTACGGCTCTCCAGAAATGCGAAGTAAACTCAGGGCCTCTATCTGATATGATGGAAACAGGCACACCGTGTAACTGAACTATCTCCTGAATATAAATCTGGGTCAACCTCTCTGAAGTATAAGTAGTTGCAACTGGAATGAAGTGTGTTGACTTGGTCAACCTGTCAACAATGACCCAATCCACATTGAATTTCCGCAAGGTCCGCGGCAACCCAACTACGAAGTCCATAGTAATGCGTTCGCACTTTCACTCTTGTATCTGATGGAGTAAGCCACCTGGCCTCTGGTGCTCATACTTAAATTGCTGGCAATTAGGAACCTAGCTACATACTCAACTATGTCTTTCTTCATCCGCCGCCACCAATAATGTTGTCTCAGGTCCCGATACATCTTCGTAGCACCTGGATGAATGGAGTACCGAGAACTGTGTGCCTCTCTAGAATCCTCTCCCTTAATCCATCGACATTAGGAACACATAGATGACCCTGGAGTCGCAGGACACCATCCTCGCCAATAAAAACCTCCTTGGCACCACCCTGTAGTACTGTCTCTCTGAGAACTGCCAAGTGCGGATCATCAGACTGTCGAGCCTTGATCTGCTCTAATAGTAAAGACTAGGCAACAACACATGTAAGGACACCTGGGCTTTGAAATATCCAACCTCACAAGTCTGTTAGCCAAGGACTGAATGTGTAAAGCTAGTGGCCTCTCCTCTGCTGAAATGAATTTCAAGCTACTCATAGTCTTTGCCTTCCTGCTCAAGGCATCCGCGACTACATTTTCCTTGCCCGGATGATAAAGAATAGTGATGTCATAGTCCTTCAGTAGCTCAAGCCATCTGTGCTGCCTCAAATTGAGATCCTTTTACTTGAATAAGTGTTGCATACTGCGATGATCAGTGTAAACCTCACAAGGCACCCCATATAGATAATGCCTCTAGATCTTAAGAGCATGAACAATCGCAGCTAACTCCAAATCGTTCACAGGATAATTCTTCTCATGGGGATTCAGCTGACGTAAAGCATATGCAATAATTCACCCATCCTGTATCAATACACAACCCAATCCAATGCGTGAAGCATCACAATACACGGTGTACATCCCGAACCGGAAGGCAATACTAGAATTAGTGTTGTCGTCAAGGTCATCTTGAGCTTCTGAAAGCTCGCCTCACAATCACCATACCAATGGAATGGAGAACCCTTTTTGGGTCAATCTAGTCAAAGGTGCTGCAATGGATGAAAATCCCTCCACGAACCGGCGATAATAACCTATTAACCCCAAGAAACTCTTGATCTCAGTCGCCGAAGTGGGACGAGGCCAACTCTAAACTGCCTCAATTTTCTTGGGATCCACCTTAATACCCTCGCCCGATACAATATGCCCCAAGAATGCCACAGAATCTAACCAAAACTCACACTTGGAGAATTTAGCATACAACTCCTGTCCCGCAAAGTCTGGAGCACTATTCTCAAATGTTGCTCGTGCTCCCCCAGGCTATGTGAGTAAATCAAGATTTCGTCAATGAAGACAATAACAAAGGAATAAATATAAGGCCTAAACACCAAGTTCATCAAATCCATAAATGTCATTGGGGCATTGGTCAAGCCGAAGGACATCACCAGAAACTCATAATGGCCATATGTAGTACAGAAGGCAATCTTCGGAACATCTGAGTCCCGAATCTTCAACTGATCGTACCCTGACCTCAAGTAAATCTTACAAAACACCCTAGCACCCTGAAACTGGTCAAAAAATCATCAATACGCAGCAATGGGTACTTGTTCTTAATTATGACTTTGTTCAACTGGCGGTAATCAGTGCACATCCGCATAGTCCCATATTTATTCTTCACAAATAATACCGGTGCACCCCAATGTGATACACTCGGCCTGACGAACCCCTTTACTAGAAACTCCTCAAGTTGTTCCTTCAATTCCTTCGAAGCTATATGGTACGGTGGGATAGATAGAGGCTGAGCGCCTAGAGCCAAGTCAATACAAAAATCAATATCACAATCTGGTGGCATGCTTGGAAGGTTAGAAGGAAACACATCGGTGAACTCCAGCACTACTGGCACTGAATCAATCGTCGGAGACTCTGTGGTGGTATCACGAACATAGGCTAGATAAGCCAAACAACCCTTCTCGACCATATGTCGATCCTTCAGAAAAGAGACAACCCGACTAGATGTACTGATAGACGAACCCTTCCACTCCAATCTAGGCAACTCTAGCATCGCTAAGGTAACAGTCTTGGTATGGCAATTAAGGATGGAGTGATATGGGGTTAACCAGTCCATGCTCAGGATGACCTCAAAGTCGGTCATATCAAGCCATAGAAGATTCGTCCTTGTCTCTCATATCCACATAATGTAACCACATAAGACCAATAGATCTGATCCACAACAACAGAATCGTCCACATGAGTGGACACATAGATAGGAGTACCCAAGGACTCACGAGGAATATCTAAAAAGTGAGAAAATAAGGATGACACATACGAATCGGTAGAGCCTGGATCAAATAATACTGAAGCATCTCCACCGCATACAGAGATAACACATGTGATCACGACATCTGAGGCCACTGCATCTGTTCTGGCCAGAAAAGCATAAAACTGGATGGCCTCCGCCTGCCTGACCTCCACCTTTGGGAAGGCCTCTACCCACCTTCCCTCCGCCTCTGGGCGGCAGGACAGCTAGTGTGGGTTCTGGAGCATTAGTCATGGGCTGTTGATCCTGCTGCACCGCTTTTCCCCGAAGTCTGGGACAAAATCTCTTCATGTGACCTGGATCTCCACACTCATAACAAACCTCTCGGTACCATAGACTGATGCCCCGAAGTCTGACCCTGATAGCCTAAGTACCCACTAGAAAAACCCTGGATGGCTGGTGGGCGATATGAACTTTCTGGCATGGCACTGAAATAGGCACCGGAAGAACCCTGATAAGCTGGTGGGCGGTATGAACTCTCCGGCATAGCACTAAAGGGTCACGCTGGAGCACCCCAAGGAGGTGGTGGTGCTGGATATGTAGGCCTGCTAGGCTGACCCCTCCCAAAATGGCCTCTACTCCTAGCCGGGATACCTCTAAACTCTCCAGAGAAACGGGTCATCTTGTCCTGCTGCATCTGATCTCTACCCCTCTGGCAGTAGCCCTCATCTCTACTACTAGTTGATAATTAGTACCTATCTCAACCTCCCGGGCCATACTATCCTGAATACTGGGGTGTAACCCCTCAACAAATATCTGCACTCTCTCTGTGTCGGTAAGAAGTTTCATAATTGCATGGAGAGACAACTCAGAGAATCTTGACTCATAATCGGTCACTGACATCTGACCCTGCTCGAGTTGCTCGAACTGACCTCGCAACTCTTCCCTCTGAGAGGGTGGAATATACCTGCCCAAGAAAAGCTGTGTACACTGGTCCCAAGTCATGGGAGGAGAACCCGCTGGTCTGCCAAGAAGATAAGACTGCCACCATCTACCGGCCCTACCCTCCAGCTGGAAAGTAGTGAAATCCACCCCATGGGACTCCAATATCTTCATGTTGTGCAGCTTGTCCCTACACCGATCAATGATGTTCTGGGGATCCTCATGTCGCTCTCCCCCAAAAATAAGAGGGTGTAGCCTAGTCCATCTATCCAATAGCTTCTACAGATCACCGTCCGCAGCTGGTCTAGGCTCAGGTATAACCGCTGCAACTGGCTGGGCCCCGCCCACAGGTAGTGTACTCGGGGTGTGATAAACGGCAGCTGCATGCCCAAGTTCCTGTGAAGTAGGGGTCTGTGCTCCCCATCCCGCCTGAGATGTGGCTAGGTCTACTGAAAATAAACCAGCCTAGGTCATAGAATCCATGAACCGCAGCATACGACCCATGACCTCCTGAAAGCCCGGTGCTGACGTGAAGTCTACCGAAGTTGGCTCTGCTACAGGCACCTCGCCCTGCTCCTCAAAAATGGGATCCTCCACTGGATCCGCTGGTGGTACAACTGGGGAAACTATGGGACATCCTCGTCCCCTACCTCGAGCCGGTGCCCTCCCCCGACCTCTGCCTCGGCCTCCCGCAACGGGGGGAGCAGCTCCTCCCTGGTCAGGAACATTTATTGCGCACGTTCTCACCATGTGTGAGAGAATAAAAGAAAGAAACATAATACACCATTAACTGCACGATAGGATATGAATAAAGAGTAGTTTCCTAACACCCTATAGCCTCTCGAAGACAGGTACGGACATCTCTGTGCTGATTCACAAGACTCTACTAGGTCTGCCCATAACCTGTGAGACCTACGTGAACCTAGTGCTCTGATACCATGTTTTCACGATCCAATTCCATTATAGGCCATGATGGCGCCCAACACCGTTGTTAGGCAAGCCAACATGAAGTAAACTAGTGGTTTCCCGTTTAAATAGATTACTAATTGGAAAACACTTTCTCATTTGTTAAAAAAATTTAGAAATTTGCAAATGGAGCATAATTAAACGGAACAAAACGAGTACAAATCATAATCATGTAAACAAATCCAAAATCATAAGTCTATTAGTGTGTGTGCCAAGACCTGGTGTCACAAGTATGTGGCAATCTAGTAGACTATACAAAAGAATACTAGCCTACTGTCTGAAAAGAAATAGACAGAAAAAAATATAACATAAGGAAGACTCCAGTTGCTGCAGAACGGATCGGATTGTAGCTCACTGTGATGTCTCGAGATAGGGATCAAATCTGCGCACCAGACTGGTAATCAGATGCACCTGCCTCAGATCATGTACAATTAAGTACAGAAGTGTAGCGTGATTACATAAATAATATGTACCCAGTAAGTATCTAGTCTAACTTCGAAGAAGTAGTGACGAGTGGTCGACTCCTCACTTACTAAGGGCCAACAATAATATGAAATTCTAATTAAACATGATATGTAGAAATAACAATAAAATCTAGAACAAGAAATAACTGAACAATTCTTCACCATATTTAAAAACCCAATCACTCCCCTCATTTAAAACAAATGATCTCTCAGGCAATGAATTTACACCAATTATAAAAGGGACTTTCCGTTATATTATCATGCGCAAAATTTCGCCAAGGACATTCGGGCCGATCCAACATAAATATAAATTGTGCACTGCCGAGGGTCGAACAACACAAACCATAGATGCATCTATTAACCTGCCGAGGCGAACGGCCCGCTCCCATGAGAGTAGTGGAAAGAATTACCCCGCTCGCGGAATATACTTGCGACGCGGTCAAATATAAATTTATCAATAAATCATAACCCTTTCTTGATTCTTTTCAAAATAAAGACAATTCAAGTTGAAGTTTTTGAATTCTTAAAAATCCTCAACTTAGTTCCATTTGACACAATTAGCAAACAAAATCAAATAACGGTGTCCACAAAGCATGGTGTAAACCTAAAACTACCCGGACATAAACAGGAATAGTAGCTACTTACGGACTCTCGTCACTTCGAGCGTACATATCCCCCACAAATAACAACACATACTAATCAAGTTCACCCATGGGGTAAATTCCCTCTTACAAGGTTAGAAAAGACACTTACCTCGTCTCAACGCCTACTTCCTAATTCAAGAATGCGCTCAAACCTCCAAATTTGATGTCAAACGACTCGAAACTAGTCAAAAATTACATAAATTAATCAATCTATGCTCAAAAGTTCATATCCCCACTATTAAAGTGATTACCCAACCCAAAATGGAGGATTCCTAAAATTCGCCCCCTGGCCCACATGCCTGGATTCCGGAAATTTTAGAAGAAAGAAGTTACCCATAACCTTAAGAATATAAATATATAATTTTCACTAAGTTTCACGATCATTTTCGTGGTAAAATCTCATTTTTTATTAAACCCTAGGTTTTTCATCTAAACCCATGATTTCTACCAATTTTCATGTTGAAATCTACCCATAATCTATCTATTCAACTCACATCATGTAGAAATTACTTATCTCGCAAGCTAGGTCGAAATCCCCTCCTTAAAAGCTCTCAAATCGCCCAAGAGTGGAAGAAAATGTGATAAAAATGACTCTAGTCTGTATTAAATGAGGCTCACTGCCTCCAACGATTTTCGCACTTGCAGTCATAGGACCAAACCTGCACCCTCGCTTCTGCGGAAACCCTCTAGGACGCGGAAACCCTTCTGCGGAAACCCTCGCTTCTGACAAAGGCCCGCTTTTGCGAAAACCCTCTAGGCCGGCTGGCATCGCTTCTGCGAACGGGTCCCGCTTCTGCGGAGGGTGGGCCGCACCTGTGGAACCTGGGATGCCCTCCCTTGGGTGATTCTGCGAGGCTTCACTCACACCTGCGGCTGGCCAAGCACAGGAGCGATTATGACAGAACTGATGCTTCAGCTGATGCTCCAAATTCTGAACTTGGTCCGAGCCTCATCCGATTGACACTCGGGGTCCCCGAGGCCACGCTCGAACATATCAACAAGTTTGGAATCATAAAACTGACTCACTCAAACTCTCAGAAACTCCCGAAATAACATTAAAACTAAGAATCACACCCCAAAACAAATTGAATCAAACTTAAGAACTTCAAGTTCTTCAATTTACTTCCAATGCTCTGAAACATACTTAAACTATTCGGAGTGACACCAAATTTTGCGTGCAAGTCTTAAATGACATTACAGAACTATTCCCGGCTCCGGAATTCCATTTGGATCTCGATATCACCAAAACCCACTCCAAACCAAATTTAAAGAACTTCTAAAACCTTCAAGAACCAACTTTCACTATTATGCGCCAAAACGCTCTGCGGTCATCCAAAACCCGATCCGAGCATACGCCCAAGTCCGAAATCATCATACAAACCTATTGCAACCGTCAAATTCGGATTCCGAGGCTGTTTACTAAAAATGTTGACTGAAGTCAAACTTAGCCAACTTAAAGAACTCATTGTTTCGGTTTCAACCAAACCCTTCCAAATCCCGAACTAACCATCCCTGAAAGTCATAAAGCAGTAAAAACACAGAGGGAGAGTCTTATTCAGGGTAACGGGGTTCTATAAAAAAAACGACCGGTCGGGTCGTTACATTCTCTACCTCTTACACAAACGTTCGTCCTCGAACGGGTCTAGAATCATACTTGGAGTGCTGAACAAGTGAGGATATCTGCTCCGCATGTCCTCCTCGGACTCCCAAGTCGCCTCCTCGACTGGTTGGACCCTCCACTGAACCTTTATCGCGGAAATCCTCTTGGATCTCAATTGGCGGTCCGAGCCTCGTTCGATTGACACTCGAGGCCCCCGGGGCCCCGCCCGAACATACCAACAAGTTTGGAATCATAAAATGGACCCGCTCGAACTCTCGGAACGCTCGAAACAACATTAAAACTAATAATCACACCCCAAAACTAATTGAATCAAACTTAAGAACTTCAAGTTCTTAAATTTACTTCCAGTGCGCCAAAACTTAATTAAACTACTTGGAATGACACCAAATTTTGTGTGCAAGTCTTAAATGACATTACGAAAACTATTCCCAGCCTCGAAATTCCGTTTGGACCTCGATATCACCAAAACCTGCTCCAAACCAAATTTTAAGAACTTCTAAAACCTTCAAGAACCAATTTTCACTATTAGGCGCCAAAATGCTCCCGGGTCATCCAAAACCCGATCTGAGCATACGCCCAAGTTTGAAATCATCATACGAACTTACTGGAACCATCAAATCCTGATTTCGAGGCCGTTTACTCAAAATGTTGATCGAAGTCAAACTTAGACTTTTAGGCCAACTTAAGGAAACCATTGATCCGGTTTCAACCAAACCCTTCCAAATCCCGAACTAACCATCCCTGCAAGTCATAAAGCAGTAAAAACATAGAGGGAGAGTCTTATTTAGGGGAACGGGGTTCTAGAAAGCAAAATGACCGGTCGGGTCGTTACATTCTCCACCTCTTAAACAAACATTTGTCCTCGAATGGGTCTAGAATCATACCTGGAGTGTTGAACAAGTGAGGATATCTGCTCCACATGTCCTCCTCGGACTCCCAAGTCGCCTCCTTGACTGGTTGGCCCCTCCATTGAATCTTTACCGTGGAAATCCTCTTGGATCTCAACTGGCGGTCCTGTCTAGAAATAATCTCAATTGGTTCCATTCAGTTGTGTAATCTTCCTGTTCTTATTAAAAGAATGAGCATTCTTTGTGTCAATGTCACATAGCAAGTGTTTCTATCTGATCCCATAATAGAATGTTACATAGAAATTTTTTTCATCTAAACTCTTTTGGGATTATTTCTTATGATTCCATATGAGTTTTTTTATCTGATTCCATAACAAACTTGGTATAAGAACGTAATGAATTTATACAGATAGACAAAGTGGAATACAATGGCATATAAGGAGAGACCTAAAAATTCCTTTAAGCTTTATAGTAAAAAGGGAAAAGAAGTAGAAGTATATAAAATCTTTCTCATTATTCTCACATTTAACTGTCCAAGGTTCAGCATCAACAAGAATCTTGACTACTTTTTTCATGCTAGGGCATAAATTAGGAAGCTTAGTAGAACATAGTGCAGCAATCTTCAACACTTTGATCACGTAATCTTGTACAATATTAAAGAATAGCAGTTGTACCAAAATATTAGTGCATCAACAGCAACTTAAAAAAGTTTTTATTACTTTCAAAATACAGCATTACATAGAAGTACTAAGATTACAAAAGTGCAGCAGCAACAACACCTAAAACAACCAAATTAATCTGCAAACCACATCAAAACACAAGAATGCACCAAAATCTAAAGACATCAACAACAACACCTAAAGATCACGGCCGGACATCAGCCCTACAGTTTCCATAAAACAGCAAAATACAACAACAACGGTCAAAAGGATCAGTCTTGTTTTTGCTCGAACCTTCTCCTCTTCAAAAGCTTTTTTTTTAATAAACCCCAAATTATTTTATCTGCTTGAGTGGGCATCTCATCATCATACCAAAAGAAATAATCACATCCACTCTTTCTCTACAAAAACAAAAAAGACATTTGATCAACTATTATCAAAGAAAATGATTAATAAAACAGGATAAAATTAAGAACAAAAAATTTACCTTTTCGATTTTGCAAGCAAAAAACTTACGACCTGGGTTTAGTTGGGTCCATGAAGTATTCAATTTTGGGGAAACACCACACTTACAAATTCGAGCGGCAGCGCAAGGTGGCATTGACGAGTTTGTGAATTCCAATAAGTTCGACATTAATGGATATTAACTAAGTTTTGACATTAACTTAAAGAAACTCGACGACAACAGAAATGAGAGAAAGAATAGAAGAAAAGAATTGATACCAAGAAGAGAATGAGAAGCGCTGGAGCAACAAAATTGGATTTTTTAAAATAGGAAAAGGAATTAGGTTTAAATAGAGTGATATAAAAAATTACCATTACTTCACAGATGTTACCGTTACTAAACATATATCAGCTGAAAAAATTCTTCTCACGCGCTTAAATAGGATGTAACTCACGCTATATGCCACTTGCACAGAACGTGTCTAATTGGTATATCATATGCCTACGAAATGTGTTCAAATGGAAGAGGCCTGGTTTAAGTGTCTAAATGAAAAATGGTACCAAATTTAAGTGTCTCCGTATGTATCCGCCAAAAGTTAATAAGGAAAATGAATTCGTCCTTTTCTTTGACCAAATTGCAGACAACATTTGAAGAAATAAACTGAAAAGAACTCTAAATTTGCAAAAAGTTACATAAGTTATAAATAGAATTGTATTGAAGGTGAATCTCTATATTTAGAGAGATTTAGGGTTTGTTACTTGGTGGCTAAGTCACTTTTTTCCTATAAATAGAGGGGTTCTATTCCATTGTAATTCATCCCAATCAATAAGAATTCTCTCTCTACTTTTCTCTGTAATATTCTTCTTCGCCTTATATTGTTTTATAACACGTTATTAGCATGAGACTCTAACCAATTGAGTAGAGGGTGGTTGTTTTAATTTATAGATATACTATTAAACAGTTTTCTAATGTATGAGAAATTAAAACACCCATGGAACATATAGGCTTAATTCGGACAGCAACTGAATTTGTAATTCCATGCTTACTAATCTCATTATTCTCAAGATCACTTATGTTACCCGTAGTTCCAATGCTTATTACAGAACTCTCCCTTTGCCTTGGAATGTCAGTCTTAAATTTCGGGGTACGTTCATGAAGAAAATTACAGTTAAATCCATAAAGACACTCCTCCCCGTTATAAAACTTCTTACAAATTTTTATCCTATATGTATTATTTTCTGATCATCATTCCAGTTCCCTACTACTCCTCTATCCTTTTCACGGACTAGTTCCTGCAAATTCGGAGGGGCTCACGCAAATCTTCAACACCATGGCTTTGGATACATGTATGGAGCTCAACTCGTACATAAAATTGAGCATAATGATTGTCAGCTGTTCCATGAACTTTCTTCTGGATTTAAGATAAGTATTTTACTTTATTTTTCTCTTTTAAATTCTTGATATTCTATAATTTGATTTTTAATACAAGCAAAGACAATAAATTTTGGTTATAATTCTATTGGAGTTTATAAGATATTATAACCATCCGAGGTGGTAAATTTCTATGCCATGATAAAATCATATATGATATGTGCACAAGAAGTGGAAACAGTCCCATTGAATTTGCTTCATTCTCATTCCCTTAAGAGAATATGATAGCAGTATGTGATAAATCTGAAAGACGATAAAATTATTACCATAAAGACATCAATGGATGTTGACGTGGCAATAGACGAAATTATAATCGTCATCATTGTGCAATGAGAATAATAAGTATTCTCAAAATAATCCTTCACTCTTTATTGAAAGTAATATTTGTCATCGATTTGATATGAGATTTTGTAAAGCACATATAGATGATTATGGTTCATTCATTATGATGTGAATGTGACAACATCTGATTTGTGAATATATATTCATTCTCGGAAAAATATGAATGTGCTAGTGGTAGTGGATACATCACACTAATATCTAGAAAGAGGTTTGATATGAACTAAGAAAATAGTTTCATTATTATGGCATGAATGGTCATTGGTCACGTACCTATTGTAGAGTCAAAATATTTTGGTAATATGATTATTAAAAGAAAACAGTAATACAAGAAACAGATCTTGCATATAATTTTTACCATGACCATAATGGTATAACTTTCTCCGTAAAAGTTTATTCACCATATAGATGTTGATGAATAAGTGGTAGTACAAAATTAATTGAGAGCTCTGGAAGAGCCAATTATACTATTTTGTGTCGTAGTAAGTCTCAAAGAAACTTATTGAGTTTCTAAATTATTTGCGAAAGCGGTTGGTTATATTGAGACTATAAATAATAAAAATTTAATATATTTATACTACTACAGTTATAGTGGGGTAACATATATATATATATGAATACTACCCGCTTTATTTCCTGATTTGTATTACACAAATAAAAAATATGGCGAAATTACATGACGCAATAAATTGGATACTTATTGATAGAAAACCCATGTCGCAGTTAACTAGAAGTTTAATTAAAAATTGCACGTGTCATGATGTAAACCTGAAGTTTACTAATACAGACAATCTTATCAAGAATGGCCTATTTAGCGATCTTGATTTAAATGCGTGAAATAAATGAGAATTAACATGGGTAAGTGTTGAAGAAGATTCTTTATGAATTCTCTTGTTTTTCTTGTTCTCGTGATTATTATACCAGCTAAATTTGGGATTGAATTATGGAATTTGTCAAAGGTGAATATGGGACCATTTGTAACGACCCGAACGGTCGTTCTGAGAGTTATGGTCGTTTCCCTCATTTCTGCTTCTTTATGTGTGGTTCAGCTGTGTTGTGTTGTATCGGGTTGGTAGGTTCGAGTTCGGAGAGTGTTTAATCGCAGATGCGGAGAGTGTTTCGTAGATGTAGAATTGTGCGATTGGGGCTGGAGCGCAGATGCGCAAGCGAGGGCCGCACCTGCGAGCCCGCGGGTGCAAGGGGCAGTCGCAGGTGCAAAAAGGGAGCGGATAAGTGGAAATCGCAGGTGCGCACCAAGGACCGCATCTGCGATTGCGCAGGTGCGAAGATGGGTCCGCAGGTGCGAGATCCCTGGGCAGAAACCTATATAAGCCACACTTCGCGAATTTTTGCCCTTTCTTCTTGTTGGCCGATTTGGAGCTTAGGGTAGTGTTTTTCAAGAGAGAAACAAGAGATATCAGTGAGGTAAGTTACTTGGGCTTTATTACTTGTGTTTATAATGATCTTCCCACTGTTTAGTCATAAAATTGGCAGGAATTTAGGGTGAAGTTGAGGGAGTTAGGGCTTGAATTTTGGAGAGTTTGAGGTGACGATTTGAGGGACCAACGGAGTCGGAATTTGATGAATTTTATATGGTTAGAATCGGGAGGGAACGAGCTTTCTAGTTCTACAATTTTTGACGGGTTTCGAGACATGGTCCCGGGGGCCGGGTTTTACCCTATTTCGGATTTTTTGGCCTCATTATGTAGTTTTTCTTGTGGAATTCAATTCTTTAGCATATGTTGATAGTATTATTCTGCTTATGGATAGATTCGAAGCTTTTGGAGACCGAGTCGAGGGACGAGGACATCCTGGAGTAGGATTTTTCACTGTTAAGGTAAGTAACAGTTTTAACTCTAGCCTTGAGGGTATAAACCCGGGGAATTTGATATCATGTGATTGTTTAGAGGTGATACCCATGCTAGGTGACGGGTGTGTGAGTGTACACCACGAGGGATTGATACTTGGTCTGTCCCGTGAGGCTGTGAGGCCTAACAGCCATTATCTGTGTTATGTATTTACATGTTGTGGAACTTGACTGCCTTCATGCTAGAGATCATGCTTAGACTTTATTCATGCTCACATTATTTGCACTCAGTCATAGAAATTCTTGTACATGTTTACCTCAGTCTCTGTTATTTCGCTGATGTGCTGTAATACTTGATTTGGGTTGTGTTCCCTCATTTAATGTGAATTGTGAGACTATAGTGGTACATGACTGAGTGAGGTCGAGCGCCTGTTGTGAGATACTTTATTATTTCATGTGAGTTGTTCGTGTGGATCCAAGTATTGATACCATGGCACGTGATTTGTCCATGTAGCATGTGAGTTGTCCGTGCGGATCTAGAGATTGATATTATGGCACGTGAGTTGTCTGTGCTTAGCTCTTGGGCTGTAGGAGCCCCTCCGGACTCCGTACACCCCCAGTGAGTGCAGGTACCTATTGAGAGTGTGCATTGAGGCTGAGTGATGGAGTGACATTGCTGAGAGGTTTTATTTACTTTTGTTGTTGTTGCATTTACCTGCTAATTTCCTGGTAGCATTTGTTGATTTATGGAAATTACCTGCTTACTACTATTTATCCTAAATTGTGAAAAGAAATAATTGAATTGTTCTGCTTAGCTCGTCACTGCTACTCAGTTCCTTAGTTATTTTTGTTACTACTGAGTCGGTTGTACTCATACTACACCCTACACTTCGTGTGCAGATCCAGGTGAGTTCGAGCGTGGCGATCGTTGAGTTCATGTCGGCTATGTTTGGAGACTGCAAGGTAGCTGCTCGCGTCCGTAGGACCTTGTTACTCCTTTTATCATTTCTTCTTTTTGACTGCATTGACAGTTAGACAGTTTATATATCTTAGTTCATAGATTTAGACGCTCATGACTTAGTGACACCCGATGTTTGGGACTCATTTTCGTACTTTTATATTATTTATATTCAGAGCTAGTTTGTTTATGTGAAATTCAAATATTGGATATGTTTTATTAAATTCGTATAACCAAATTAATAGTAATGTTTTGGAAAATAGGCTTTTCTTATATCACGATAGGCGCCATCATGACCTGGGTTAGAATTGGGTCGTGACACCATTCACCTGCCATATATACCACATAAGATGTATGTATGAGATGGTTACATGTGCGATTATTATTAACCTGCAACCTGGTGTTTGTGAGGTAACTGCTCAATAATTTAATTTAGAGCATAATTTCAAGATTTTCTATTCAAGATAGTTCATCTTGATAAGTTGGTTTACATCACAGTTGGTTTAGCAAAACGATTTATTGAATGCCTTCACTTAATAGCTAAATTATTGCTTATGAGAACAAAGTTATCTATATCAGTTAGATATACGGTATATACGAAAGTATATTACATTCTCCCCTCACGAGTGGTTCAGGGTCAGGAGCCAAATAATAGCATCTTATTATTATTGATGTGCGGTGTATATTTTCATTAACACGATAATGCACAAAGATGGGTTCCCAAAATTGGAAGAATGTTTGTTTTTCTAACATGAGGGGGAGACAAGGTAAACAATTGAGAAAAAATTACGTGGAATGAATTATCCTTTGTACCTCTAGATCCTTGAAGATAATATGAACTTGAAGTTCATAAAAGGATAATTTATCTGCAACGCAAAAGCATGCAAGACGTATTTGCTGACCCAAAGAAAGTAACTATATTCTCACTGCAAATACTCCTATTAGAATAAGTCCTACAAGGAAAAAATCCATGGTACGCTTAAAGCATATAGACAAATCGGTTTCAAATAAAATTCTTGATAAAGAAGATGAGAAAATGATCAAAAAGATAATAATAATAATAATAATAATAATGATGATGATGATGATGATGATGATGATGATGATGATGATGATGATGATGATGATGATGATGATGATGATGATGATGATGATGANNNGGAGGAGGAGGAGGAGGAGGAGGAGGAGGAGGAGGAGGCAAGTGATCTAGAAGATCACATGACATAACACTTCATAAAATCTCAGGAGAGGTTCAGGTACCTGAAAATATGAATGAAGAGATCTCTATGTTATGTCTTTATGAAAAAAAATGGTTGGAGCCGATATAAATTGTTAGTAGATTACATCTATGATAATTCTAAATATATATGAGGATCTTAAGTTTGGAGAAACAATTCAAATAGAATTGGTTTTATATGAAAGACATGTAGTTTTGGAGCTGCAATTCAAACACTTGAAAGTAAAAAGTCAATGATGTTTGCAATCACTTTTATCTATCTTATATGTCTGGCATGACATGAATACTTAATATAAATCTAAAGTCTATTTATATGGATTATTTGACTATACTTATATGACAATCCCCGAAGGATTTAAATTACTTAAAGCATATATAATTCTTGATCTTGAAGTACCACATCCTCAGTGCAATTTGTGCACAAATATATACTACTATAACTATAAGCATGATAATGTGATAGCGAATTTTTTTTCCATTACGGAGATATGAAAAAGTCATTCCACGACATCGTATGAATATATTACATATCTATCTAGAATGATGTTTATGACTGATTTGTTTATCAAATCTCTACCAACGATCTTTTGAAGTGGTGCACAAAATTGGAATGCGAAGGCTCAAGGATGTGAATTGATGCTCTCATCAGGGGGAGTTAATATGCGTTGTACTTTTTTTCCTTACAAGTTTTTATCCCACTAGGTTTTCCTTGCAAGATTTTTATCGAGGTAACCAAAAGGCGTATTGTTAGATATGTGTACTCTTTCCTTCACTAGAATTTTTTTTACCGTTGGGTTTTATTTTAGTTAAGGTTTTAACGAGGCACATTATCTGTTGAATAGACATTAAAGGGGGAGTGTTATAAATAGAATTGTATTGAAGGTGAATGTCTATATTTAGAGAGATTTCAGGGTTTGTTACTTGGTGGCTAAGTCATTTTCCCCCTATAAATAGAGGGGTTCTATTCCATTGCAATTCATCTCAATCAATAAGAATTATCTCTCTCTACTTTTCTCTGCAATACTCTTCTTTTCCTTATATTGTTTTATAACAAAATGAGGAATCATTTTTCAAAATTTATTATAACCCATATTCAATATGATCCAAACTAAACATTTCTTAGCATCAACACAAGCAGTTACATCTTGTGATAGTTGCATCTTATGCTTATTTAATTATCCATTAATTGTATAAAAATTATTTGTATAATCAAACCAACTACAATTAAGTGCATACACTAACTATGAAACCATATACCCAAAAAAATGGTCAATAATATTTGAGAGTTTCTCAAAATATTATAACTATGTAAAAATTATTTGTTTAGTTGTTACTGAATAAAATTCTTTTCTTCTAGATTATGAGGGTCAAATTTTATATATTATTTTAGTTTAATTCGGAATTTATCTTATGTAATAACTGCAAAAAATAATTCATAGAGTTAGACACTAGATAAAGAGTACTAGGTACAAATTAAAGCTTTTTATCATTTAAAATTGTCACGACCCAAATTCCAACTCAGGTCGTGATGGCGCCCAACACCGGAGCCGGGCAAGCCAACATCAGTTTACTAGCGAGATTTCTTTACTTATTTAAAATATTCAAGTACTTGTCAAATTTAGATTTAGAAATCATTTAAAGAAAACGGTCAAGTGAATGCAACTCGGTTAAATGAACTCAAAATATCGTTGCCTTCATATGTGATATAGCAAAAATATTAGAAAACTCATTATGTGTACCAAGACCTAGTGTCACAAGTCCACAAGCCACTAGTGGAATATATAAAGTAGACAAAATAAATATACAACCGTCTGAAAGGAGTAGACAGAAATATCAAAAGAAATAGCAGAAACTCCACAGTGCTGCTGGGGAACGCCAGAGAGAGAAGCTCACCGTGTAGTCTAATCCAGAAAGTACTCTCACGATCGCGCTCCGGTATGATAACCAGATGCACCAGACTCAGAACCTGTACAATTAAGTACAGAAGCGTAGCATGAGTACATATAAACAAATATATACCCAGTGAGTATCCCGTCTAAACTCGAAGAAGTAGTGACGAGAGGTAGACGTATTACTCACTAGGGTTATTAGCAATAATATAATTAAACAGGTTTAATCAGGATTAGCAATTACGGAAATCAAGTAGACATAGAATAACAAGTATATGAACCACCACCTACCACAAGTGCGAAATAACAACATCAATAAAAGTCCAAAGTCCCCTTCCACATAGAACAATTCATTTGACAATATCAATAAGACTCTCAGTCAAACACATAGCATATAGTATGCCGAGGAGTACGGCCGAAGCGACGCATAAATTAAATGTGCACTGTCGAAGGGTCGAACAGCTCAAACCATAGATGCATCTATTACCCCACTCGCGAATCGATCGTGCGACGCGGTTGATATAATATAAGGCTACCCCGCTCACAAATCATACATGTGACACGGGTGACCGTATACATACACAGAATTATCAGGAAATTCAGGAAATATAGAGTTCACACTTGGAAAACGAGAATCATGGCAACAGCAAGATTTAATGTAACCTTCAATTTTCTCATGCTAGTTTCAGGGATAATAATTGACTAGGAATACATGCAGGGATACAATTAAGGCATATAAGCGTGCTTGTGAGTCCTAAAGACTACCTGGTATAACATGGTAGTAGCTACACACGGACTCTCGTCACCTCGTGCGTTCGTAGCCCCTGCAAATAAGGACAATTCAATCATTTATAATTACCTATGGGGACAATTCCCTCTTACAAGGTTAGAAAGGAGACTCACCTCGTGTAGAACCTACTTCCCGGGTCAAGGACGCACCCGAAACTCCAAACTCTACACCCGAGGACTCGAAACTAGTCAAATATTATATAAATACGTTAATATACACTCAAAATTATGAAATTCTCTTACTAGATAGCTAATTCATCTTTCTTGAAGAAATCCCTAAATACACCCCCGGGCCCACATGCTGGGATTCCGAAATTTTTGAAGAAAACACCCACCCATAGCCTAAGGATCATAAATATATAGTTTTTACCTGATTTCATGGTAGAAAAGTGGTGAAATTCCCTAAAGTTCATCAACCCTAGGTTTTCACCCTAACCCCTTTGATTTCCACTAATTAGGTGTTAATCTACATAAGATTTAGTGTAATAATCTAACATTTAAATGGAAATTACTTACCCTTTTAGTAGCTAGGTCGAATACCCTCTTGAAAGCTCCCAAAATGGCCAATGGAGGAGAAGAAATATGGTGAAAAATGGCTAAGTCCTCGCACCTGCGGTCCCGCACCTGCGAGCCATTGGTCACACGTGCGGATTTTTGGCAAGGAGCCTGGGGATCGCACCTGCGGTAGGAATTCCGCACCAGCGGACCCGCTCCTGCGGAGAAGGGTCCACACCTGCGAAGGTAGGACTTTCCTCCAGGGAGTCGCACCTGCGAGGCATCAACCGCAGGAGCGGTCTCGCACCTTCAATCTGGGCAACCGCACATGCGGTCACACCAGACCTGGTGCACCAGCAGTTGAAACTGCTAGTTTATGGCCCCATTTGGTGTCCGGGAGGGACCTGGGCCCACCCGAACCCCCGTGCAATTATACCAAAAAGTCCTAAATCATATTACGGACTTGCTTGAGCCTTCGGAACACCCAAAACAACACTAAAACTCGAAATCACTCCTCAAAACCCCTAGGATCAAACTTAAGAATTTTCAAGTTCTTGAACTCGGTGCAATGCGCCGAACCGACCTATACCACTCGGAATGACACCAAATTTTGCAAGAAAGTCATAAATGACATAACGGAACTGTTCCCGATCTCGAAATTCCGTTCGGACCTCGATAACTCAAAAACACGTTCCAAACCAAATTATGAACTTAAGGAAACTCTATTTCGCTATTTGGCGTCGAAACGCTCCCGGGTCATCCAAAACCCATTGCGGACATATGCGTCCGAAATCATCATACGAAGCTACTGGAATCGGCGAAACTCGATTCCGAGGTCGTTTACTCCGAATGTTGACCGAAGTCAAACTTGGCCTTAAAAGCCAAATCTTAAGGAACCAAGTGTTCCTATATTACCCTATACACTTCCGAATCAGGAACCACCCGGCCCCGCAAGTCAAGAATCACTAAAAGCCGCTAGGGGAAGTCTTATTTAGGGGAACGGGGTCCAAATACGCAAAACGACTGGTCGGGTCGTTACATTCTCCACCTATTAAACAAATGTTCATCCTCGAACGGGTGTAGAATCATACCTGAAGTGTTGAATAAGTGTGGATATCTGCTCTGCATGTCCTCCTCGGACTCCCAAGTCGCCTCCTCAACTAGTTGGCCTCTCCACTGGACCTTCACCGCAGAAACTCTCGTGGACCTCAACAGGAAGTTCTGTCTGTCAACAATGGCAACTGGATCCTCCTAGTAGCCCAACCTCTCATCCAACTGAATAGTGTTGAAATCAACCAAGTGAGAGAAGTCGCCGTGATATCGCCGGAGCATGGATACTTGAAAGACCGGCTGGACTCCCGATAAGTGGGGAGATAGACAAAGCTCGTAGGCAACCTCTCCAACATGACTCAATACCTCGAAAGGACCTATAAACCTCGGGATCATCTTTCCCTTGTTCCCGAATCTCATAATGCCCTTCATCGGCGAAACCTTCAGCAGAACCTTATCTCCCTCCATAAATGACACATCACGTGCCCTCTTATCCGTGTAACTCTTCTGTCTGGACTGTGCTGTGCGGAGCCTCTCCTGAATCAACTTCACCTTCTCTAAGGCATCTCTTACCAGGTCCGTGCCATACAACTTAGCCTCGCTAGGATCAAACCACCCGATAGGAGAATGACATCGCCGACCATATAAAGCCTCAAATGGATCCATCTCAATGCTGGACTGATAACTATTATTGTAAGCAAACTCGGCCAAAGGCAAGAACTGGTCCCACTGACCCCCAAAATCAATCACACATGCTCTGAGCATGTCCTCCAATATACGAACCGTACGCTCCGACTGACCATCAGTCTGCGGATGAAATGATGTGCTGAGGTCTATCTGAGTACCCATCTCTTTGTGAAATGTTTTCCAGAAGTGTGAGGTGAACTGAGGACCTCGATCTGATATAATGGATACCGGCACACCATGCAACCGGACTATATTTCGAATGTAAACCTGGGCTAGCCTCTCAGAAGTATAAGTAGTACTCACCGGAATAAAATGCACCAATCTGGTCAATCTGTCCACAATGACCAAAACCGCGTCAACCTTCCGCAAGGTCCGAGGCAACCCAACCACGAAGTCCATTGTGATTCGCTCCCACATCCACTCAGGAATGGGCATCTGTTGAAGTAGGCCTCCTGGCCCCTGGTGCTCATAATTAACCTGCTGGCAATTAAGACACCTAGCCACATACTCCACAATGTCTTTCTTCATTCGCCTCCACCAGAAATGCTGCTTCAGGTCACGATACATCTTCATAGCACCAGGATGAACAGAATACCGTGAACTGTGCGCCTCCTCTAGAATCCTCTGCCTCAAGCTATCAATATTAGGAACACACAACCGATCCTGAAGTCTCAGAACACCATCCTCGCCAATAGTAACCTCCGTGGCACCACCCTGAACCACTGTCTCACGTAGCTCTACCAAGTGTGGATCATCATACTATCGAGCCTTAATTTCCCCCCAATAACGAAGACTGAGCAACTACATGCGCAAGAACTCGACGAGGCTCTGAAAGATCTAATCTCACCGAGCGAT
Organism: Nicotiana knightiana; assembly: GCA_005239525.1. NCBI lineage: Eukaryota > Viridiplantae > Streptophyta > Magnoliopsida > Solanales > Solanaceae > Nicotiana > Nicotiana knightiana. Next base: position 23,938 of record ML424759.1, read on the forward strand.
TAGCCAGGGACTGAATGTCCAAGGCTAGAGGTCTCTCCTCCGCTGCAATGAAATCCATACTACCCATGCTCTCCACCTTCCTGCTCAAAGCATCTGCTACTACATTCGACTTACCTGGATAATAAAGGATGGTGATATCATAATCCCTCAGCAACTCAAGCCACCTGTGCTGCCTCAAATTAAGATCCCTCTGCTTGAACAAGTGTTGCAAGTTGCGGTGGTCTGTATAAACCTCACAAGACACCCCATACAAGTAATGCCTCCAAATCTTAAGAGCATGAACAATCGCTGCCAACTCCAAATCGTGCACCGGATAATTCTTCTCATGAACCTTCAGCTGGCGCGAAGCATAATCAATAACTCTCCTCTCCTACATCAACACACACCCCAAGCCAAAACGCAAAGCGTCGCAATACACTGTATACATCACAGAACCGGATGGCAATACCAGAACTGGTGGTGAGGTCAATGTCGTCTTGAGCTTCTGAAAGCTCGCCTCACACTCGTCGGACCACCGAAATGGAGCATTCTTCTTAGTCAATCTGGTCAATGGGGCTGCAATGGATGAAAAGCCCTCCACAAATCGCCGATAGTAGCCTGCTAGACCCAAGAAACTCCTGATCTCTGTAGTTGTACTAGGACATGGCCAACCCTGGACTGCCTCAATCTTCTTAGGATCAACCTTGATACCCTCTCCGGATACTACATGTCCTAAGAATGCCACGGAATCCAACCAAAACTCACACTTGGAGAAATTAGCATATAGCTTCTTTTCTCGCAAAGTTTGGAGCACAACTCTCAAATGCTACTCGTGCTCTCACAGGCTACGTGAGTAAATCAAGATGTCATCAATGAAGACGATGATAAAAGAATCAATATACGTCCTGAACACCCTATTCATCAAATCCATAAATGTTGCAGGAGCATTAGTCAAGCCAAAAGACATCACCAGGAACTCATAATGGCCATATCTCATACGAAAAGCAGTCTTCGGGACATCTGAGGCCCGAATCTTCAACTGATGATAGCCCGATCTCAAGTCTATCTTAGAAAACACCCTGGCACCCTGCAACTGGTCGAACAAATCATCAATGCGCGGCAATGGATACTTGTTTTTTATGGTGACCTTGTTCAGCCGGCGGTAATCAATACACATTCGCATGGACCCATCCTTATTCTTCACAAATAGAACTGGAGCACCCCACGGTGATACACTCGGTCTGATAAACCCCTTAGCCAACAAGTCCTCTAGTTTTTCCTTCAACTCCTTCAACTCTTTAGGAGCCATACGGTACGGAGGAATGGAAATAGGCTAAGTATCTGGAGCTAAATCAATGCAGAAATCAATGTCACGATCCAGAGGCATTCCTGGAAGGTCTGAAGGGAATACATCAGCAAACTCTCGAACAATGGGCACTGAATCAATCGTCGGAGACTCGGCGATGGTGTCCCGCACATAAGCAAGATACACCAAACAACCCTTCTCGACCATATGTCGAGCCTTCAGGAAGGAAATAACTCTACTGGCTGCACTAACCGAGGAACCTCTCCACTCCAGCCTAAGCAACTCAGGAATGGCCAAAGTAACCGTCTTGGCATGGCAATCCAAGATGGCATGATGAGGAGATAGCCAATACATCCCCATGATAATCTCAAAATCAACCATATCGAGCAATAGGAGGTCCGCTCTAGTCTCGAACCCACAGAATGTGATCACGCAAGACCGATAAATCTGGTCTACCACTACAGAATCACCAACGGGAGTGGATACATATATAGGATAACCCAAGGACTCACGAGGAGCATCCAGAAAACAAGCAAACAAGGTGACATATATGAATAAGTAGATCCTGGGTCAAATAGCACTAATGCCTCTCTACCACATACTGAAATAATACTTGGGATCACGGCATTTGAGGCCACTGCATCTGCTCGGGCCGGAATGGCGTAGAATCTAGCTGGAGTACCTGAAGACTGACCTCCGATGGACTAAAAAGGAGCTAGCTGAGCTCCCCCTGCCTGGCCTCCACCTCTGGGACGACCTTTACCAGCCTGCCCTCCACCTCTAGGTGGACGGGGCGCCGGTGCTGAGAATGAGGGCTGGTAACTCTACTGAATAGCCTTGCCCCTAAGCCTGGGACAAGTCCTCCTCATATGGCCTGAATCCCCACACTCGTAACACCTCGCTGGAGGCATGGCCTGCTGCCCTGAAGACGAACCCTGAATAGCCGGGGGACGATGAGAACTCCTTGACATGGCACTGAAGTAAGGACTAGGAGACCCCTAATGACCTGAATACCCACCGGAGGGACCCTGAATGGCTTGTGGGCGGTAAGAACTCTCCGGCATGGCACTGAAATAAGGTCTCACCGGAGCACCACGAGGAGGTGGTGGAGGAGTTGAATATGGAGGCCTGTTGGGGTGGCCTCTACCGAACTGACCTCTACCCCTGGCTGGGGCACCTCTGAAATCTCCAGAAAATCTATCTCTCTTGTCCTGCTGACCCTGATCTCTGCTCCTCGATCGGTAACCCTCAATCCGGCAAGCTATCTCGACCACAAGCTGATAAGGAGTACCCATCTCTCTCTCTACTTTTCTCCTATAAATAGAGGGGTTCTATTCCATTGTAATTCATCCCAATCAATAAGAATTATCTCTCTCTACTTTTCTCTACAATACTTTTCTTTTCCTTATATTGTTTTATAACAAAATGAGGAATCATTTTTCAAAATTTATTATAACCCATATTCAATATAATCCAAACTAAACATTTCTTAGCATCAACACAAGCAGTTACATCTTGTGATAGTTGCATCTTATGCTTATTTAATTATCCATTAATTGTATAAAAATATTTGTATAATCAAACCAACTACAATTAAGTGCATACACTAACTACGAAACCATATACCCAAAAAAAATGGTCAATAATATTTGAGAGTTGATTAAAATATTATAACTATGTAAAAATTATTTGTTTAGCTGTTACTGAATAAAATTCTTTTCTTCTAGATTATGAGGGTCAAATTTTATAATTTATTTTATTTTAATTCAGATTTTATCTTATATAATAACTGCAAAAAATAATTCATAGAGTTAGACACTAGATAAAGAGTACTAGGTACAAATTAAAGCTTTTTATCATTTAAAATTGCCACGGCCCAAATTCCAACTCAGGTCGTGATGGTGCCCAACACCGGAGTCGGGTAAGCCAACATCAGTTTACTAGTGAAATTTCTTTACTTATTTAAAATATTCAAGTACTTGTCAAATTTAGATTTAGAAATCATTTAAAGAAAACGGTCAAGTGAATGAAACTCGGTTAAATGAACTCAAAATATTGTTGCCTTCATATGTGGTATAGCAAAAATATTAGAAAACTCATTAAGTTTACCAAGACCTAGTGTCACAAGTCCACAGGCGACTAGTGGAATATACAAAGTAGACAAAATAAATATACAACCGTCTGAAAGGAGTAGACAGAAATATCAAAAGAAATAGCAGAAACTCCACAGTGCTGCTGAGGAACGCCAGAGAGAGCAGCCCACCGTGTAGTCTAATCCAGAAAGTACTCTCACGATCGCGCTCCGGTATGATAATCAGATGCACCAGCCTCAGAACCTGTACAATTAAGTACAGAAGTGTAGCATGAGTACATATAAACAAATATGTACCCAGTGAGTATCCTGTCTAAACTCGAAGAAGTAGTGACGAGAGGTAGACGTATTACTCATTAGGGGCATTAGCAATAATATAATTAAACAGGTTTAATCAGGATTACTTTTTATGGAAATCAAGTAGACATGGAATAACAAGTATATGAACCACCACCTACCACAAGTGCGAAATAACAACATCAATAAAAGTCCAAAGTCCCCTTCCACATAGAACAATTCATTTGACAATATCAATAAGACTCTCAGTCAAACACATAGCATATAGTATGTCGAGGCGTACGGCCAAAGCGACGCATAAATTAAATGTGCATTGCCGAAGGGTCGAACCATAGATGCATCTATTATCCCGCTCATGAATCGATCGTGCGACGCGGTTGACATAATATAATACTACCCCGCTTACGAATCATACATGCGACACGGGTGCTCATATACATACACAGAATTATCAGGATATTCAGGAAATATAGAGTTCACACTTGGAAAACGAGAATCATGGCAACAGAAAGATTTAATGTAACCTTCATTTTCTCATGCTAGTTTCAGGGATAATAATTGACTAGGAATACATGCAGGGATACAATTAAGGCATATAAGCGTGCTTGTGAGTCCTAAAGACTACCCGGCATAACATAGTAGTAGCTACACACGGACTCTCATCACCCCGTGCGTGCGTAGCCCCCGCAAATAAGGACAATTCAATCATTTATAATTACCTATGGGAATAATTCCCTCTTACAAGGTTATAAAGGAGACTCACCTCGCGTAGAACCTACTTCCCGGGTCAAGGACGCGCCCGAAACTCCAAACTCTACACCCGAGGACTCGAAACTAGTCAAATATTATATAAATACGTTAATATACACTCAAAAGTATGAAATTCTCTTACTAGCTTAGCTAATTCATCTTTCTTGAAGAAATCCCTAAATACACCCCCGGGCCCACATGCTCGGATTCCGGAAATTTTCGAAGAAAACACTCACCCATAGCCTAAGGATCATAAATATATAGTTTTTACATGATTTCATGGTAGAAAAGTGGTGAAATTCCCTAAAGTTCATCAACCCTAGGTTTTCATCCTAACCCCTTTGATTTCCACTAATTAGGTGTTAATCTACATAAGAATTAGTGTAATAATCTAACATTTAAATGGAAATTACTTACCCTTTTAGTAGCTAGGCCGAATACCCTCTTGAAAGCTCCCAAAATCGCCAATGGAGGAGAAGAAAAATGGTGAATAATGGCTAAGTCCCGAATTTAATGGGCTCACTGCCTTCAGTGACCTCGCACCTGCAGCTCGAGGACCGCAACTGCGGTCCCGAACCTGCGAGCCATTGGTCGCACCTGCGGATTTTTGGCAAGGAGCCTGGGGATCGAACCTGTGGTAGGAATTCCGCACCAGCGGACTCGCTCCTGCGGAGAAGGGTCCGCACCTGCGAAGGTAGGACTTTCCTTCTGGGAGTCGCACCTGCGAGGCCTCGACCACAGGAGCGGTCTCACACCTGCGATCTGGGCAATCGCACCTGCGGTCACACCAGACCTGGTGCACGAGCAGTTGAAACTGCTGGTTCTTGGCTCCGTTTGGTGTCCGGGAGGCACCTGGGCCCACCCGAACCCCCGTGCAATTATACCAACAAGTCCTAAATCATATTACGGACTTGCTCGAGCCTTCGGAACACCAAAAACAACATTAAAACTCGAAATCACTCCTCAAAACCCCCTAGGATCAAACTTAAGAATTTTCAAGTTCTTGAATTCGGTTCAATGCGCCGAACCGACCTATACCACTCGGAATGACACCAAATTTTGCAAGAAAGTCATAAATTACATAAAGGAACTATTCCCGGTCTCTAAATTCCGTTCAGGCCTCGATAACTCAAAAACACGTTCCAAACCAAATTATGAACTTAAGGAAACTCTATTTCGCTATTTGGGGTCGAAATGCTCCCGGGTAATCCAAAACATATTCCGGGCATACGGACAAGTCCAAAATCATCATACGAAGCTACTGGAATCGGTGAAACTCGATTCCGAGGTCGTTTACTCCAAATGATGACCGAAGTTAAACTTGGCCTTAAAAGCCAAATCTTAAGGAACCAAGTGTTCCTATATTACCCTATACACTTCCGAATCTCAAACCACCCGTCCCCGCAAGTCACGAATCACTGAAAGCGTCTTATTTAGGGGAACGGGGTCCGAATACGCAAAACGACCAGTCGGTTCATTACAAAAGTATTTATAAAAATTAAGGAAAAGGGTTTACTCCGAAAAAATAATAATGTTATTTATACAATAAAGTGGAAAGGAAGGAACATTTTTTATTTTTCATTTGCGTATCTTACAGAAATATTTCAAATAAGTCCAACTTACCAACCTCTAGCCATTAATATAGACTTATCAAAACTAGTCACACATATATAAAAATTGAAAATCCAAATAAATAAGATTTTTTTTCTCCAAGAATCACACATAAAGATCTCCTTCCATATTTTAAGCGTGACTAGCAATATTAGATGCAAAACAGAAAGAAAATTGTATGGTGAGGTAGCAAATAAGGTGATGAAATACAAACATATATATACAAGATTTAAAAAGTCTCAGCAAAAAAAGGACCTTTATCAACGAGTGTGGTTGAAATTCATTAAAAACATATAGATGAGTCAATATACAAAATTTTGAGGAAGATTGGAGGTGATTTGGACTGATTTGGTATAAAAATTCGTAGTTAATCGAGTTCAAAAAATTCTTCTGTGACACATGTATCACACATATATCTCATACACATGTATACATGGATATACATGTGAAACACATTTGATACAAATATGATACGTAGAATGATGCACATATTTTTTTTTCATGTTCATCGTCAAAACTCCACCAAATCATTCCTAAACTGAGATTCAAGCTCCTTAAGATATACTCAATCTATTCTAATAACACCACTCAAAAGTAAACAAAGTTTGACTCTTTTTTGGCTACAAATAACTAATTGGCTTATATTTGTAGTATTTAGGTAATATTAGTAATATTTTATGAAGTGCCCAATTTTTATAGTAATTGGCCTTCATGATTTTTACAATGTTGAATGTTAGAAACTATCTTTTGATCCCAATTTTTATAGGGATTTTTACCTTCCTATACATTATTTGAAATTTTATTACCAAATATATCAATGTTTAGTTAATTACCTGACCTAAACAAGTTTTATCTACAAAATATACACTTTTCACCTTAAAAGGCTCTTAATCATTATTAGTCCCTTCAATCAAGAGATTTAGTTGCACTATTTTCCTTTTTTTTCTCTTCTCTTTCTTCTCTCCATAATATTGGTACGGGATCCCCTCCAGTACCAAATCTTCTTTTAGATCCGCTCATCAAAAACGATCCGAATAAGCTGAAATTACAAAGCAAACTTAAACTACAATCACAGACATGTATTAATAGACACATATTTCTTCTTATAAGTCAAATTTCGAATTCTCCTGCACATGTTTTCACTTCTGTATTCACCTCCAGTATCCTTCAATAAGATGGTTACGTCTCTCTTCTTGAAACAGAGACAACAAATCACCGTTGGTTACTTTGACAGAACGCCTTTGTGGCATCTTCCTTCGCCTATTTCTTCCATTTTTCAACACAAATACCTCATCAAATATTTTCTGTGTAAAGTAATTTAGATATTGAAAATCCTTACCAATAGTAAGGCAAAATGGAAAAAATCATCCTCTTTATACTTAAATTTAAAACGAGTAAAATGGAAATAACAGTGGTTATAATAGACTTGAAAGTATTTTCATCAAACTTTATTACTGTATATTTTTTTACACAGTTAAATACAACTACAATATCATACAACTTAAATACAAATTTTATACAATATGTCTTTTGTATATTTTATGTCTGATTTATACATAGTAAAAACAAATTTCATACAACTAATTATATATTATACAATTATCCACAACTTATCTACAACTTTCATACATTATTTCTACCCAGTTATATACAACTACAATATCATACAACTTAAATATAAATTTTTTACAATATTGTTCAACTTTCATACAATATTTAAATAAAAAATATATATAAACAATAGAATACAATTTTATTACAACTTTACTACAATTTCATAAGTATAATGTATGTCATGTCTTCTTCTTCTTCTTCTTCTTCTTCTTCTTCTTCTTCTTCTTCGAGTTTCAATCCGAAATTCAGCCAAAATCAAGTCTAATCTTCACCAAAATACCCTCAAAATTGATACATAAACTCCAAACAACATTCCCAATTATTTGCAGCAACACCCAATCCAAATAAATAATGGTTTTTGAAAATCCAAATTCGAATTCAAAACTTCAAAGCTTTTTAATGGTTGTCAATGGTGGAATTGCTGCTCTATTTTCATTTGCTCTACATTGCTGGAATTAGGGATTGAGGGATAAAGAGATATGTAGAGAGAATTATCAATTGTTTGCAACAACACCCAATTCAAACAAATAATGATTTTTGAAAAACCAAATTCGAATTCAAAGTTTCAAAACTTTTTAATGGTTGTCAATGGTGGAATTGCTGCTCTATTTTCATTTTCTCTACATTACTAAAATTAGGGATTGAGAGATAGAGAGAGACGTAGAGAGAGAGATCGCAGGAGAGAGAGAGAGACCGCAGGAGGGAGAGAGAATAAGGATGAGAAATAATTGATTCCTAATATAAATGTCACGACCCCAAAACCACCCGGTCGTGATGGCGCCTATCATGGAACTAGGCCAGCCGACACATTTTCAGAATAATTCGACACTTCATAATAAAGGTGTTTTTAAACCATTAATTAATAAAAACTTCATAACATCAGTTTAAATGACAAGTGCGGAAAACAAACAAAAGCCCGACATCGGGGTGTCACACGTCATGAGCGTCTATCAAGGATCATCCAAAAACAACTAAGACTATTACAGTCTGGAAAACACTAATATAGTAAAAGGAAGATAATAGGGAGAGGAGAAAGGCTGCGATCGCCATGAAGCTACCTTGTCGACTCCTGGTATCCGCGAGAGATGAAAGAATCAGCGCCCACTATCACGTCCAAAAATCCCTCGAATCGCGCACAAGGTGCAGGAAGTAAGGTGAGTACGCCAACTCAGTAAGTAACAGAACTGAGCAATAAGAAACACATAAATCCATGTCATGAAATTACAGCAAGTACAGCTTACCTTCAAAACAAAGTATAAGTCAAATCATCTTGCTTAAAACCAGATTTTCAGTAAAAATCATTTAAAGATATTTTTCCAACAGTTTCAAAAGTGTTTAAATGAATTTTAGAGTAAAAGCAATGAAAATCATAAATAGCCCCTCGGGCAAAACATGTATCATAAACTGCCCCTCAGGCATAACATCACTTAGAATCAACCTCTCGGGCAACCTCACAATCACTCGTAATCAGCCCCACGGGCACAACATGAATCAAGAACAGCCTCTCGGGAAACATCACATATCTCACTCAGGGTACCCGCGCTCACTGGGGGTGTACAAACTATGGAGGGGCTCCTACAGCCCAAGTGCTATAACAAGCCATCTCATAGCGTAATCAATCAGGCCCGCAGCCTCTCATATATCATAAATCAGTACAACATGCTGCGGCGCGCAGCCCGATCCTATGATATCCTCACAACACAAGACATCATCCTCACTCAGTCAGAAACCTCTCAAGCCACTCGGACTATCAACAAAACAGGGTGTTCAGCCCAAAATACCATTTTATGCATCAAAATGGAGTAAATAAGACTGAGTTATGAAATCAGTAAAACATAGCATGACTGAGTACAGATTTTAAATCAAAACAATGAGGAAATAGTACTAAATCCCCTAAGGGTCCAAACAACTTGGCACGAGGCCCAAATACGGCATTCAACCCAAAACATAGTAGTACTTTCTAAAAACACGAAATATCATATAGTTTTCACTTACGGGACGGACCAATTCACGATCCCCAATGGTGCACGCCATACGCTCGTCATCTAGCATATGCACCACTTCAAAATAGTGAAACGATGTGAAATCCGGGGTTTCATACCCTCAGGACAAGATTTACAGTCATTACTTACCTCAAACCGGATAAAACTCTACTCTGCAATACCCTTGTCGCTCGACTCGGTCGCGAATTGCCCCAAATCTATCCAAAATCAGTATATTATCATTAATATATGCTAAAGAAACGAAGCCCACATTAAAATTATCAAATTAGACCACAAATCCCGAGATTGGCCAAACCCGGCCCTTGGGCCACGTCTCGAAATCCGACAAAAATCACAAAACTAGAATCCTTATTCCCTCACGAGTCTACCCATATCAAATTCATCAAAATCCGACATGAAATGGCCATTCAATTCCCCAAAATACATTCTCCATTTTTCCTCCGTTTTTCTCCAAATTTTCACCCCAAAATCCCAATTTAGATGACAAAAATCAAGACACAATCATGAAATTTAACAAAAATTAAGTTAATAACACTTACCCCAATCACTTATCTGAAAATCCCTTCAAAAATCGCCTCAATCATAGCTCCAGAGCTCAAAAATGCAAAAAAAAATGGCCAAAACCCTCGAAATAGAGTACTTTATAATCTTTCCCGTGCATTTACCCTATGATATCGAGGACAAACTAATGTGATAGAGAAGCACAAAATTTTTCAGCCCTTCTTTTAACTTATGCGATCGCGTCCATTCCCACGCGATCGCGTAGAACAAATTTTTCCAACAGCTTTCTCCAACTTTTCCAGACAGCCTTTAGTATAATGGTCATAACTTTTTGTACGAAATTCTAAATTACAATTGGATTAACTTTATGAAAACTAGACATTAGGGGCTACAACTTTCATGTTTAGATCATCTTCAAATCCTTATATATTGTGAGTTATAAGCTTCCAAAGTAGGGTCAGTGCAGCAGAGATTTTACTCTATGCGATCGCGGGAAGACTTACGCAATCGCATAGCACAGCTAAATTTTTCCAAATTTCCTCTATGCTAACGCAGCCAGATCTATGCTATCGCACCGTACACCCCTGAAGCCAACAACCAGCAACTAGAAATGGCCTAGAAATGGTCCGAAACCACCCGAAACTCGCCTGAGGCCCTCGGGACCTCAACCAAAACATACCAAAACATCACACAAACTTAGTCGACCCTTCGAATCACCCAAAACAATATCAAAATACCAAATTTACCCCGAATTCAAGCCTAAGGATTTCTAAACTTCCGAAATTTGCCAACGATGTCGAAACCAACCAAACCACGTCCGATTGACCTGAAATTTTGTGCGCACATCAAAAATGGCACTAAGAACCTATTACAACTTCCGGAATTCCATTACGACCCCCATAGCCAATTTTCCACTACCGACCAGAAATCGCCAAAAATTCAATTTCGTCAATTCAAGCCCAATTCTGCGACGGACCTCCGAATAACATTACGAACCCACTCCTAAGTCCAAAATCACCTAACGTAGTTATCTGAATCATAAAAACCCAATTCCGAGATCATTTACCCATAAGTCAACTTCTGGTTGACTTTTCCAACTAAATAACCAACTTAAGAGATGAAATGTCTCATTTCTCTCCAAAATCGCTCTGAACCCGAGCCAACCAACCTAACACAATATAATAGAGCTGAACCACATATAATGAATCAAAAATGGGGGAAACGGGGCTAAAACTCTCGGAACGACCCCTCGGTCGTTACATTCTCCCCCACTTAAACATACGTTCTTCCTATAACATGCCTAGCGTTGTTCCAAAAATAATCAAAATTACCATGTAATCCTACCATGCACATACCCGGGGTGATCCCACGCCACCCTATCCCATATAGGTTCAATAGCTCAACATAGCTGAAATTTCGCAATCTAATCTAACCAATGAAACTTATAACCAAATTTTCACTTGTGAACTAATTTATAAGATCAAAATCCCACATCTATAAACTGTATATATCCGGACAAGTTGTATCAAACCTTACCCGTAACTCAAGATGAAATCAGATAGTATCCCACATTACTCGAACACTTGTGGAGATAATTTATAATCACAGTAGCTGCTCAGAGCAACCCAATTCCGGTAATAAACCTATTATCAAACACAGACCCCGTTCAAACTCCTTCATATACTGCAAATGATGAAAGAAACACGCAGGAACCCATAACAATTCGTCGCATCAACAAGTGGTGGAACTCCCTTTCCTTCGATAGGAACTATAGAAAACCCTTAATATCCACCCAAATATACCGCAATCAGATCCGACAGCTCCCATTCTAGGTTTGATGACCTCATTTCATCCATCACAACCACTCTGGTGATATGCCCCATCAATACAATTTTAAAGCCACAACCCGTGCAATCCGCGCACCAATATGCAACAAGCCAAGTGTACTCAAACATAGAGAATTACTCAAGCGAGAGAACCGTCCCACAAGCTCAACAAATACTGCCACAACATGATATTAACAACCCACCTTGCACCGTAGAACCATAACACATGAAATCTAACACAAAGGATCATATCCCAACATGACTCTGCTGCAATGCGGGACCCCATCCAAACATTGTTCCTCATGGAATACTTCAGGTCGCAATGCTCATAATCAATCACCATGCGAAAATCGATATCCAGTACTCAAAGTGCATTACCATACCCACGTAGAAACGGACGGTACGATACCACACGAAACCCGAAGGAACATAGCCAATACGCCTCAATCAAGGAATACCCAATTACTCATCTCACTCGAATTCCACTATGAGACCACAATAAAACCGCACCATGAATGCCTAAAACCAACGAATCATAACTCCTCGTAGAATGGAAGAGTAACTCATAACTCATCCCAAAACACAATTACGCCCAACAACAACTGAATGGCACGTCCCTCAATAATAGCACTATGGAGCCAACCAATCCGACTCGGTGCAAAACACCTATCCTAATTGGGCCTACTAATGAACCCCAAATCGATCCGGTCATCCACAATATACAATTAACCTTCTGAAGGTCCACAATGACTTAATCACAACACACACTAACCTCTGACTAACTGATAACTTGGCTTTTTTCCTCGTTTTTCGTTCCCTTATACGTGAATTTTAGATATAATTTTACACAAAATAGCCCCGAAATCTTATATGTTGTGCTTGTTGCAGGATTGAACTAGAAATGAAGGCATTCAGTCTAAAATCTACTCAAAATAGGAGTGAATCTGGCACAAGGAGCAAAACCAACAAAGTTGCTCAAGACAACAAGGCCACCGCGGCCGCGGTCGTGTTTTCGCGGACCGCGGTGCATTTCTAGTAAGTCAGAAATTCAAGCCATCAGCCTCCACGGCCGCGGTCAAAGTTTCACGTACCACGGTGGAGTTCCAGTGAGGTCCTAACATTTTCGCGGACCGCGGTCGTGTTTTCGCGGACCGCGGTGGTGATTCAGGGGTATTTTTGTCCAAAAATTTAGCAGACTATAAATAGACTATTTTGTAATTTATTTACGGAGGGAGAAGATATCAACTGTTTTTCATAGTAGAGAGCTCATGAATATTTTTGGGTTTTTATTTGTTTAGCTTTATTCTTGCATTTTTAACATTGAAAACTTCAATTTCATTGTTAGGAATCAATTAAATGGGTTATTCTTTTTCTCTATCGTTGTTCTCATCTTTGATTATGAGTAGCTAAACCCATTAGCTAGGGTTGTGGCTCAACCCTAGTGTGGGTATATAATGGGGTTTTGAAATTAAGGTTGGGAAATTAATGGGTGTTGTCTATTTAGGTTATTTCAAGGTTTTTATTGCTATAATTAGTGGTTGCAAACACTAATTAACCTTTTCATGACTTGGGTCTTTCTTGAGAAAGAAGACTTGAGTCTAGAAATTAGCCTAATAGGAAATTAGGGCATTATCAAGAGATTGGTAGTCCCAATCAAAGGGGTTAAACCCAGAAATGGTAAAACCCTACTTGAGCCCTAGTTAACGGGTTAAACCTCGAGAGAGTAACACCCTACCTAAGCCTATATTGCTTGATTATTGGGCACCCAATTGGACTCGAGAGAGGCAATTAGGGTATAATCACTCAAACTACTGAGAGGTATAGAGTGAGCACCTTCGTGCTTTGGTTATAGCTATATCCCTAGCAAATTCCCCGACCTTAGAATTGAATCCCTTTGTGTATCCACCTAGGCCACAGTCACGACCCTAGTGCCTTTATCAACATTAGAAAACAACAACAAAAACAAAACAAAGTTAATCATTAATTAGCTTACAAACAATAGAATACATTTAGTATAGTTCAACACCAACCAATGTTTAGAAGTGCAATTAGAAACACTCGACCCTTCTAGATCGCTGATACACTCACTCCCATCTATAGGCTTCCTGTGGATTCGATCCCGACCATTTGGGTAAAAGATACATGACCTTTGCCTTCATACTTATATAGTAGTGTGGGTGCAGTTGCTGTCACTTTTTGGCGCCGATGTCGGGGAGCTTTAACGTTGTGACTATATTTGTGACTAGAAGCGTAGTGTGTTTTTCTTTCCTTCTATTTTTAACTTCCTTGTTTTGTGTACTTAGGTACAATGGCCGATCCGCTAGGAAATGTGATTCCGGGGTAGGAGGTTTATGACAATCAAGAAGATGAAATCAATCTAATTCCTCCACAAAGAAGAGACCGACAGGCCAATATTCAGGATGATGTTCCAGACCCTCCCCCACCTCCAAACCCTAGAGCTACTCTCAGGTCCTTCCAAACGAGGGGTATGTTAGTGCAATAGTCCCGCCAAGGATTCGAGCGGGGAACTTCCAAATCACAAATGTTATGCTCACTCTCCTAGAGCAAAGAGGATACTTCACCGGAGACACCCATCAGAATGCATATAAGCATCTCAAAGGCTTTGTTGATACATGTTGGGGGAGTAAGCAAACTAATGTATCTGAGGACGCATTAAGGTTACGGTTATTCCCATTATAATTAGGGGAAGAGCATTGGATTGGCTTGAGCGTCTCTCAAACCATTCTATATCCACTTGGGACGAGCTTGCGGATAAATTTATTGCAATTTTTTTCTCCCCAAGCCATATGGCAGCCTTTCGAGATGAGATTTTGGCATTCAAAAAAGAGCCAAACGATCCCCTACATGAAATATGGAATGCTATAGAACCATGGTCAAAGAATGCCCTAACAATGACATGATCTAGGCTATGATACAACAAACATTCTACCGGGGAATCAACACGGTAAACCAATGTGTGGTCAACCAATTGGCCGGTGGTAATTTTATGAAGATGAAATACCCGGAGGCATGTGAGATTCTTGATGAAATGGCCGACACATCTTCGGCTTGGAAAAGTAAAGCAAATGTGCCTCAAGGGGAAATCGGTGTGAATAGTCTCCACAAGGAACTCCAAGAACAAGGGCAAGCAATTGACGAGCTTACAACAACCATGAACCAACTTGCTAAAGCCCAACTCCAACATTTGCAAGGGCCTAAGCAAGTAAATGCTATGGAAGGAGTTCATATGCAAGGAAACCAAAGGAGACCTCGGGGAAATGTTAAGCAAAACCATGGTGATCAAGGGGATCAAGGGCCAAGTGGTCATGAACAAGATGAAAGTTACAATGACCAAAATGAAGATGTTATGTATGCAAACAACTACCAAGGGAAAGGTAATACACAAAATTGGGGGAACCAAAAGCCACAAAACTGGAATAATAACACTGCTAGAAATTGGAACAATACCAATGATAGTCAATGGAACAACAATAATGACCGACAATGGAGGAACAACAATGAAGGGAATTGGAATGGAAGAAATAACAACAACAACTGGGGAGGTGAAGGTAATCGGGGGTCAGGTTTTCAAAGGCCCCCGATGTACCAACAACCAAGCAACCCTCCTCCATATCAATCTCATGGGAAAAGTTCTTCAAGCTCGGAAATGGGTCGGATAGAAAACATGTTCAAACATATGATGGAGAGGAATGCAGAATCCGATGCCCAGATATCCTCTCACACTACTTCCATCCGAAACCTTGAAGTACAAATGGGTCAGATTTCACAAGCCTTAAACACACGCCCAAAGGGTGCAATACCAAGTGATACGGTAGTGAACCCTAAGGGTGGGAACAACAACAACACCGGTCATGCTATGGCGGTAACCATTCGGAGTGGAAAAGGTGTGGAGGCAAGTACTTCAGGGAAAAAGAAAGTTGTTGATGATGATGAAGTTGTACCCCAAGATGAGCTACCAGCTGATGTGGAGCAAGCATTGGATGAGCCAAGTGAAGGTGAGGTAAGAATTGACATTCATGACAATAGGGAGGATTTGGATAGAAATGTGAACCCGTCTAGGAACACATAATTGACATGCCAGAATCGGTGGTCCCAAAGGCACCATTGCCTAGGACACCTCCTCCCTGTCCTCAGAGATTGGAAAAACAGAAGCAAGAGACCCAGTTTAAAAAGTTCTTTGATATGATGAAGAGTCTCACCATAAATGTTCCTTTGGTTGAGGCCTTGGAGCAAATGCAAGGCTACGCTAAGTTCATGAAGGACTTGGTGACAAAAAAAATGATCCATGGATTATGAGACCATTAAGATGACTCACCAAGTGAGTGCTATTGTTCACTCCATGGAACCAAAACTTGAAGATCCGGGCGCTTTCACTATTCCTTGCACAATTGGGAGTGCAGACTTTGCAAAAGCCTTATGTGATCTTAGGGCAAGCATAAATTTGATGTCATATTCTGTGTTCAAGACCTTGGGGATGGGACAACCTAGGGAGACCTCTATGCATTTGAAAATGGCGGACCGATCAATGAAGAGACCCCTAGGTATTATTGATGATGTCTTAGTGAGAGTGGACAAGTTCATATTGCCAGCAGATTTTGTTATCCTCAACTGAGAGGTTGATTTTGAGGTTCCTATTATCTTGGGGAGGCCTTTCCTTGCCACCCGGAAGGCCTTGGTCGATGTTGAGGCTGGGGAACTTAAATTCAGAGTTGGTGATGAGAAAGTGGTCTTCCACGTGTGCAAATCTATGAAGCAGCCCAACAGCACCAAAGTGTGCTCTTTTATGGACCTTGTGTCCGAGGTTATTATTGATGATGCCAGTGTTATGATCCATGTTGATGATCCTATGGAGTTGGCCTTGTTGAATCACGAGGAATCAGTGGTGGATGGTGTACTTGAGAGCTCCATGCCCTTCAAGGCATGGGGTCTTATTCCTATGCTCCCAAAAAATTATCATTGGACTTGGAGAACAGGAAGACCCCACCAACAAAGCCATCCATTGAAGAACCTCCGAATCTGGAGTTGAAGCCACTTCCTTCCCACCTCAGGTATGAATACCTTGGTCCCTCTTGTACTTTACCAGTTATTCTTTTCTCTTGCCTAACCCAATTGTAGGTTGACTCAACTTTGAAAGTGCTAATGAGGAGGAAGAAAGCAATTGGTTGGACCTTGGCTGATATTCGGGGTATTAGCCCCGCCTTTTGCATGCACAAGATTATATTGGAGGATGGAGCCAAACCCTATGTTGAACATCAAATAAGACTCAATGAATCTATGCAAGATATGGTGAAAAAGGAGATCATAAAATGGCTTGATGCGGGTGTGGTCTATCCAATTTCGGATAGTGCTTGGACTTCTCCGGTCCAATGCGTTCTGAAAAAAGGTGGAATGAGAGTGATAAAAAATGATAAGAATGAGCTCATTCCCTCAAGAACGATTACCGGATGGCGGGTGTGCATGGACTACCGCAAGCTCAACATGGTGACCCAAAAAGACCATTTTCCTTTACCATTCTTGGATCAGATGTTGGATAGGCTTGTAGGTCGAGCCTATTATTTCTTCCTTGACGGGTATTATGGATATAATCAAATTTTGATAGCCCCGTAAGAACAAGACAATACCACCTTCACTTGCCCATATGGCACTTTTGCCTTTGCTCGAATGCCATTCGGGCTTTGTAATGCCCTAGCTACTTTCCAAAGATGTATGATGGCAATCTTCACCGACATGGTGGAGGACTTTATAGAAGTATTTATGGACGACTTTAGTGTCATCGTGGATTCTTTCGACGAATGCTTGAGTCATCTTGACAAATCCTTGCTCGATGTGAAGAAACAAATTTGGTCTTGAGTTGGGAAAAATGCCACTTTATGGTGAAGGAAGGAATTGTTTTGGGCCATAAGATTTCAAAGAATGTCATTGAGTTTGATAAGGCAAAGATCGAGGTTATTTCAAAACTTCCACCACCTATTTCAGTGAGAGGAGTCCGGAGCTTTCTTGGCCATGCCGGTTTTTACCGGCGGTTTATCAAAGATTTCTCTAAGGTGGTGAATCCATTATGCAAGCTGTTAGAGAAGGATGCCAAATTCAATTTTGATGAGCAGTGTATGCAAGCTTTTGAACTCTTAAAACACAAGCTCACTACCACTCCCATCATCACGGTACCGGATTGGAGTGTCCCATTTGAGCTTATGTGTGATGCAAGTGATGTTGCTGTGGATGTGCGCTTGGGAAAAGGGTGAACAAAGTGTTTCATCCAATTTACTATGCCACCAAGACAATGAATTCTGCTCAAATGAACTACACAGTCACGGAGAAGGAGCTTCTAGCTATAGACTTTGCCATGGAAAAATTTCGAGCTTATTTAATGGGTGCCAAAGTCATGGTTCACACTGACCATGCAGCACTCCGGTACCTCATGACCAAAAAGGATTCCAAGGCAAGACTTATGAGATNTATAGTTTCCCGGATGAGCAACTCCTTTCAATGTCCATGAGAGAAATGACATGGTTTGCGGATATTGCTAATTTCCTAGTCACCGGAGTTGTCCCTTGCGAGCTCTCTTCTAACCAAAGGAAGAAGCTTCGAAAGGATAGCTTGGATTTCTATTGGGATGAGCCTTATTTATTCAAGATTTGCACCGATGGGGTAATCCGGCGATGCGTACCGGAGGAAGTGCAACTATCCATCCTTGAGTCTTGCCATTCCTCATCGTATGGTGGTCATCACCGAGGGGTGAGAACTTCTTCTAAAGTGCTTATTGTGGGTTATTTTGGCCCACTTTTTATAAGGATTCTAGTACCCTAGTGAAGAGGTGTGATGAATGCCAAAGAGTCGGGGGAATTTCCAAAAAGGATGAGATGCCTTTAAACTCAATTCTCGAAGTAGATATCTTTGATGTTTGGGGCATTGACTTCATGGGGCCATTCGTGAGTTCATGTGGGAACACGTATATCTTGGTCGTGGTTGATTATGTGTCAAAATGGGTGGAGGCCATAGCCTTACCAAACAATGAGGCTCGGAGTGTGATAGCCTTTCTCAAGAAGAATATCTTTACTAGGTTTGGCACTCCACGAGCCATCATCAGTGACGGGGGGTCACATTTTTGCAACAAAGCCTTTGACTCCTTGCTTGCTAAGTATGGGGTCAACCATAAAGTCACTACCCCGTACCACCCTCAGGCTAGTAGCCAAGTTGAAGTGTCTAACAGGGAGATAAAGAGCATATTATCCAAAACGGTCAATGCCAATAGGACTGACTGGGCTAAGAAATTAGATGATGCTCTTTGGGCTTACCGGACCGCCTACAAGACCCCAATTGGGATGTCCCCATATCGCTTGGTCTTTGGAAAAGCATGCCACCTTCCGGTGGAATTGGAGCACAAGGCTATGTGGGCCTTGAAAAAGTTGAACTTGGAATGGGATGTAGCTGCAAATCTTAGAGTGGAGCAATTGAATGAGTTGGATGAGTTTAGATTCCATGCGTACTCCAGTTCGTCCTTGTATAAGGACAAAATGAAGTACCTACATGACAAATATGCTCGAGGAAAAGAGTTCAAAGTTGGTGACTTGGTCTTATTGTTCAATTCTCGGTTGAGGTTATTTCCCGGGAAGCTAAAGTCTAAGTGGAGTGGCCCTTTTGAAGTGGTATTTGTTACTCCATTTGGGGCTCTTGACCTCAAGAACAAAAGTGGTGAAGTATTCAGAGTGAATGATCACCGGGTAAAACACTATCTTGGAAAATTTGATGACAGCCACGTGGTGTCACTTCTTCATCTCCAATGATCCCGGTAAAACGTGTCGTGCCGCGACGTTAAATCAAGCGCTTCTTGGGAGGCAACCCATGTGTCTTTACTTTCATTTTCTTTGTTTTTCTTGGTAAATTAGGTTTCACTTTTACACTAACTGGTTTTTGGATGTGTAGGATTATTCTGACACAGGAATATGGCTGAGTATAGAAACAAAAGCTCACTGGAAATTGACTTCGCGGCCGCGGTCGACTTTTTGCGGTCCGCGAAGTCAATATGATGCAAACACAGTGCTCTGAAAATGGACTTCACGGCCACGGTCGACTTTTGTTGTCCGCGAAGCCCTTCTGCCTCATAAGCCTTATGCCATTGAATGACCCCGGACCGCGGTCGAATTTTTGCGGTCCGCGGTAGGTAAGTGGGGTGGTTCCAGCTCTTCCTATAAATAGGACTTGAGGGTTTCATTTCACACTTTTCCCACTGTAGCTAGCCTAAGCCACTTTCATCTGTGTCTCACTTTTGCATCCTCTGAAACTCATTGCTTGCATCCATACTTTCATCCCAACATCTAGTAAGTGTATTTATGCTTCATTAACTTCTTAATTTCTTTATTTTCTTTAGTTTTCAATTTCTTTTTCAGTATTATTTTCTCTTTATAGGCTTGTAAATGTTAGGTTAGCCCAAATAGGTTCAAAATAGTCCTTTGGAATGCAATTGCACTGATTACGTATATAGTACTTCACTCAATGAACACTTTAGCATAGAAATTGAAAATTCTGGGAACCCTGGGTAAATGGCCATTTTCGCGGTCCGCGGTCCATTTTTCGCGGACCGTGGTGCTTCATTTTGCTTAAGTTTGATTAGAACTTCACGGCTGCGGTCGACTTTTTGCGGTCCGCAAAGTCAGTCCAGTGTGTCCTTCTCAAAGCATGATTAGACTTTCGCGGCCACGGTCGACTTTTGACGGTCCGCGAAGTCAGTTCAGTGTTTCCTTCTCAAAGCATGATTAGACTTTCGTGGTCGCGGTCGACTTTTCGCGGTCCGCGAAGTCTGTCCAGTGTGTCTTGCCTCATTCCAATATGTTTAAACTTCAGTGACTACTCAAGTGTCTGCACATCAATGTTCAGGAAACTAACCATGTTCACCTATGTGTACTTTGCAGGCAATGGTACTATCTCGTGGAGGAGGTCGCAAAAACACGGGTAGAGGAGAAACTCAAAGGGGGAGAGGCCCAGGAACACCAAGTCAACCTTCAAAAGTTACATTGCCTCAGTCATCACGACGGCCCAATCGGGTTACAGACTCTCCTCCTTCACCATCAGGAAGTGAATATGCTCCGTCAGAGGAGGCCTCATCACAGTCATCCCCAATTGACCCGGTCTCATCTCTCCCGGCCCCAGCACGAGCAGTGTCTCCAGCCAAATCCGCCTCCAGTGAACACTCATATTCTACTTCCCCTACAGCTTCCTTATCTGGGGAGAATTCAAGTGACAGCAAAGGGGATGCGCAGGTGGTTGAAGGGGTAGAGCGCACTAGGAACCCAGATGTGTGGAAGGATCGTTTTGTAAGTGAGAAAGCCTTCCACAGATTCAGGGAGTTGTGGAAAGCACGATCTGTTATCCCGGAGCACACCTTCTCAATGAAAGATTTATCCACATACAACCCCAATGTGAGGAAGCAATTCCGAGACAGGAAAGGATGGTCCTATTTCACCGAGCATCTTTCGGAGGCCAATGATCATATAGTGAAGGAGTTTTACACCAATTTTCTTTTTTTTGGATAAGGACTCAAAGGCATCCAAAGTTCACAATCTCACTGTTCCTTTTGACAGACCTTCATTAAATGACTATTTGGAGAGGGATGATATGGATGATTCATTATACCGGGAAAAACTTTCCGAAAAGGATGCTGCAAGAAATTGGTTGGCTTTGCACTTGGCCAAGCCCGGGGACACCCCGGAGTGGTTAACGACTGGAAAGACTATCACCAAGAGGACCCTAAACTTTGAAGCTAAAGGATAGAGACTTTTGTATGTAGCAGGCTAGACCCGACTCATCATGACCAGACGCTCCCTCTCAGTAGGGCTGTATTAATAGCATCTATCATGGATGGATACCCCATCAATGTGGGGAGTGTGATGTCCGAGGTCATTATCCGAGTGGTCAGCACAGGTGATACTTCTTACCATTATCCTCATTACCTGACCATGTATTGTGAAGACCAGGAAGTGACTATGAAGCTCTTTGACACCAAAGTCAAGTCCAAAGCACCTTTCTCCTGGTATGACTTGAAAGATGAGGATAACCCCAAAAAAAAGTCAAAGGGAAAGTCGGATGCCTCCACTAGCCAGTCTGAAGAGCCAGTGGTGGTGGCGGAACCCTCACTGCCCCAGCCTGCCATTTCAGAGGAGGCTCCAGGCCCATCTTCCTCCACAGCTACAGACATCCCCTCCACCAGAGCCTATCCCATGACTGCTCAACGACTGAACATGACTCTCACTAGCCTCACCAACTGGATGCAGTCAACTACTACAAAGTTGACTACAATTTCTACAGCCGTGGCAGCCCCAGTTACTCCTCTCCCACCACAGCAGGCCGAGGGCCAATAGGGAGAGTTCTTTACTCTCTCTCTCCCATATTTTGCGCACTATTTTTACTTTATAGCATTGAGGACAATGCTTTCATTTAGTTGGGGGAGTGGCCCTACAGGCTTTTTATGTTGGCTACATCGGATTGTATAATGAAAATAATTTTTTATTTCTTTTTCTTTACGTTATTTCCTTTTTTGGAATGTATAAGATAACTATCCATTGTAAATATTCATCCCTTATGTAGATTCATCTAATTCCCTTATTGTACATATTCATTCCATGCCACGCACTTTACTTTATTTTATGCATTTCTTTTCTATTTTATAGCTTCTTACTTTTCTTTCATAGCTTCTTGTTTGGTTTTCTTGTGAGCAATAAGCCTTTGATTTTCTTAACACCATGGTTCTTTCCAAAGGTGGAACTTGTGTGAACCGGGTGGCTCTTCCCAAGGATGGACAGTGTGACAACCTTCTTAAGGGTTTGAGTCTGTTTTTCCTTTTCTTATTATTTTGTTTTTCAATAATTGTGCCTCAAGCAAAGCTTCACTTGGGCCTAACACAGTTTCCTTTGATCCCATGGTCAAAGAAAAACAGTTGTGTTGAGAATGGTGATAGTGATGATCTTGAGACTCTTGTGTTGGCCGATAAACATCGAGTGGTTCTTCAGAACCATTTTTGTTACTCAAAGCGCGACTAAGGTCATTGTGGGCCCTCGACTCGGTTTCTGTAACAATCCTTTAGCTGTGAGTGGTGAGAAATTCATAATTTCAAGTCCAAGTTCCGTGCCACTAGTCTAGAACTTGCCCTAAGTGTTGTCTAGGCGAAATTCTAGGTGTAACTTGACTTGAGAAGTGACTATAGGCTCTCCTTGGATTGAACAAAGAATTGAAAACTTCCATGACCTTCCAAGAGAAATATTCCCTAGTCAACCCTTTTGAGCCTTAAGCCTTTTCTTTGTACCCAAGTTACAAGCCTTTAACCATTCTTTTACCCTCTCTTGGAACCCGATCTTTCCTTGGCGCTAGGCAAGCATAAGTTTGGGGGAGAGACGAGAGATGTGATGAAGTGAAAAGGAAGGACAAAGAAAGAAAGAAAGAAAGAAAGAGAAGAGAAAAGTCAATGAAAAAGAATGAAAAGAAAAGAATGAACAAAAAGAAGAAATAAAGGGAATTGATGAAAACGTAATGCCAAAGGTTTGGATAGCATAAGAAGAAAATAAAGGAAATTGATGAAAAAGTGTCTCTCCAACCCTACAAAAGATAAAAAGACTCAAAGAGTCAAGAAAATGTGAGAGCAACAAAAGAAATGAAGTGCTTAAGAAAAGATAAAACTAACTCTAACCAAATACGTCCTACGCTTGACCAAAAGCCTTCATCATGACTCCACAAAAGCCCTGTATGATCTCAGGTCGAGTGAAGCCTACATTAGTAGTGATTTGCACAAAGGGCAAGCCTATGGTACTTTGAGCCGAACTTGGGACTCTTTCCTTGATGAGAGATGAGCGATTCACCATATTCCTCGTTCTGAGTGTCATTATTCTGAAAGGTGAGATGCTTAGGGAAAGTTACGGAATAAGAGTCTGGGATCCACACTGACC
>ML424759.1:50046-66970 GCA_005239525.1 Nicotiana knightiana
TAGGTTATTTCAAGGTTTCTATTGCTATAATTAGTGGTTGCAAACACTAATTAACCTTTTCATGACTTGGGTCTTTCTTGAGAAAGAAGACTTGAGTCTAGAAATTAGCCTAATAGGAAATTAGGGCATTATCAAGAGATTGGTAGTCCCAATCAAAGGGGTTAAACCCAGAAATGGTAAAACCCTACTTGAGCCCTAGTTAACGGGTTAAACCTCGAGAGAGTAACATCCTACCTAAGCCTATATTGCTTGATTATTGGGCACCCAATTGGACTTGAGAGAGGCAATTAGGGTATAATCACTCAAACTACCGAGAGGTATAGAGTGAGCACCTTCGTGCTTTGGTTATAGCTATATCCCTAGAAAATTACCCGACCTTAGAATTGAATCCCTTTGTGTATCCACCTAGGCCACAGTCATGACCCTAGTGCCTTTATCAATATTAGAAAACAACAACAAAAACAAAACAAAGTTAATCATTAATTAGCTTACAAACAAGAGAATACATTTAGTATAGTTTAACACCAACCAATGTTTAGAATTGCAATTAGAAACACTCAACCCTTCAAGATCGCTGATACACTAACTCCCATCTATAGGCTCCCTGTGGATTCGATCCCGACCATTCGGGTAAAAACTACACGACCTTTGCCTTCATACTTATATAGTAGTGTTGGTGCAGTTGATGTCACTAACCTTGGCTATGTCTCCACAGCCCACAACTATGAAATCATCTACTCATTAGAGTTCCCATTCCCCAAATCCATAGAGCACACGAATCACCATATCTGATCTCAACTCCGCCACCTGAATGTCTAATACTTCTCCAATACACGATCATACCACGAGGGATACCCCTATAATCCGTATGTGTTACAAGGCAAAAATCTGAATGTCTGCAGCCGACCTACAAGAAGAGTACCGCCACACCAATGAAGTATCCATAAATCAAGACATAGTGCCTCTTCTGAAACTTACACCTTCATCAAACCATATCTAGAAGTAATATCATCTATTTGGTCACCTGAGATCTTCCATGCCACCTAAAAATTCAGAACCTTCCTTTCAAAAGCGCATCATGACCTTGCACCTGCAAATCTCAATACTACACATCACATCACACTCATTACTCCGCCTTATGAAAGATACGACAAATTTTCAAAATCCACGCTGAGTCGCAAGCAGCTACATACTCAATTAGCAAAGAACTTTCCATTTGATTTTATTATGGAGAAAATTACAATACACCACATGTCCCACACCCCAGTAGGAAGTATACATCTCAACTATTGTAGAGACCATCAAGAACCCTTTGAACCCATTGTACTGAACTAACTCATCAGGACGGAATCCATCTAACTCAACTAAGCTACGCAGGCCGTCAAAACCCAAGAGCATTGTCACGAATCACACGTAGAACCTTACCACATCATAAGCACCCAAAGAATCGATCTTACTCATTACCATGCCGATCCAATCTACTACCAAGTTGTCCTATTTCTCCGAGTTCCTTCTGAATTACCTTTTAATTGATTCTTCTCCTTTCCATAATTCTAAAATCCTCAACCAGAAATCACCATGCGAGACCATAGCACAGAACCACATCGCTCTAAGACTCATATCCCGCTGAATATCTCTTAAGCACCCCAAAGTACCATATCTCAAATACTTACTCTAAAGGGACTTTCGATGAATTTGATCTATTCTTCCCTTTCATGATACCGGAATGTAGAATCCACAATGACACAGAAATATCACAATTCTTGACGCCATCCAATGAAAATCTCAGTTTCCAGCCAAATACATATCTTGAGGATTCCTGAATCCATCAGAACCATTCTCGAGAGTCCCCCACTCTACGCAGTTCTCAATTAAACTGATCAAACAGGACGAATAGCCTATACCCCATTAACACACCAACACCCAAGGGAGTAACCCACACCCCTAAGCAATCATGCAAATTCCTACTCCGCACGCACTACACCCTTTACAAATACAACTCAAACATTCAATAGAACCCATTTTCCCATAGAGTATAATACAACATGTACCCAAAAATTTCCATTACTCGAGTCACTCTCAAACTCCATCTCTGCAGGTCATCACTGATTCACTTGAATACATCAAACTGAAACCAACACAACACCTACTCGTGCAACTAACTTATCATTAGCAGACTCCCCCACTTTGCTCAAAGCCATAGGTCAAGACAAACAATAACTCTTAATGCCCATACTCCATCACCGTCACAATACCGCAGTGAGATTCAACTAATTCCTTCATAAGCTCATATAACACAAACCATCTAATATCTCAAATCATCTGAAAATCTCGCATTCACTATTGAAATAGCCGTGCCAACTTCCACAAGCGATTGAAACTCAAATTGCAACATATATCATTTACTGGAAAAAGAGGAATTGCTACAAAACCACATAAGGATCACACAACCTCAGAACACCCCGCGGGAGATAACCCACACTCGTCTGACCACCTATACACCCTCACTGGACACCACGTTCCCCAAAGAATGCTACTGAACTGAACCAAAATTCACACTTGGAGAACTTTGCATAAAGCTTCTCCTCCCTCAATCTCTATACTACCACCCTAAAATGCTGAGTATACTCCTCCTAGCTACGTGAGTACGCCATGATGCCATCAATGAATACAATAACGAAGGAGTACAAATACGGTACACTGTTAATTAGATACATGTACGCTGCTGGGGCATTGGTCAGCCCAAAGGGCATCACCAGGAACTCATAACACAATGGGAAGATCCACTTCGCTCCACAACTAAACCATCTAAGAATTAGGTTGAATGAATGGATACGCACGACAAGAATTCAAGAATGTGAGATTTTTCCTAAGGGTTCCGCAGCCTCTCGAAGATAAGTACATACGTCTCCGTACTGATCCGCAAGACTCTACTAAACCTGCTCATGACTCGTGAGACCTATGTAACCTAGGCTCTGATACCAACTTGTCACGACCCCAAAATCACCTGGTCGTGATGGCGCCTATCATAGAACTAGGCCAGCCGACACATTTTCAGAATAATTCGACATTTCATAATAAAGGTGGTTTTAAACCATTAATTAATAAAAAACTTCATAACATCAGTTTAAATGACAAGTGCAGAAAACAAATAAAAACTCGACATCGAGGTGTCGCAAGTCACGAGCGTCTACCAAATATCATCCAAAAACAACTAAAATTATTACAGTCTGGAAAACACTAATATATTCTAAGGAAGATAAGAGGGAGAGGAGCAAGACTGCGATCACCATGCAACTACCTTGCCGACTCCAGGTATACGGATGAAAGAATCAGCGCTCGCTATCACGTCCAAAAATCTCTGGATCTGCACACAAGGTGCAGGGAGTAATGTGAGTACGCCAACTCAGTAAATAATAAATGTAAATAAGGAATGAGCAGTAAGAAACACATAAATCCATGTCATGAAATCACAGTAAGTACAGCTTACCTTCAAAACAATGTATAAGTCAAATCATCTTGCTTAAAACCAGATTTTCAGTCAAAATCATTTGAAGATATTTTTCCAACAGTTTCAAAAGTGTTTCAATGAAGTATAGAGTAAAAGTTATGAAAATAATAAATAGCCCCTCGGGAAAAACATGTATCATAAACCGCCCCTCATGCATAACATCACTCAGAATCAACCCTTTGGGAAACCTCACAATCACTCGTAATCAGCCCCGCGGGCACAACATGAGTCATGAATAGCCTCTCGGGCAACATCACATCACTCACTCAGGGTACCCACGCTCACTGGGGGTGTACAGACTCCGGAGGGTCTCCTATAGCCCAAGCGCTATAACAAACCATCTCGTGGCGTAATCAATCAGGCCATCAGCCTCTCATATATCATAAATCAGTACAACATGCTGCATCGCGCAGCCCGATCCCATGATATCCTCACAACATAGGCCCTCGGCCTCACTCAGTCAGAAACCTCTCAAGCCACTCGGGCTATCAGTAAAACAGGGTGCTCAGCCCAAAATACCATTTTATGCATCAAAACGGAGTAAATAATACTGAGTTATGAAATCAGTAAAATATAGCATGACTGAGTACAGATTTTAAATCAAAACAGTGAGGAAATAGTAAAGCCCTTAAGGGTCCAAACAACTTGTCACGAGGCCCAAATACGGCATTCAACCCAAAACATAGTAGTAATTTCTAAAAATACGAAATATCATATAGTTTTCTGTCAAATACGCAACTTAATAGTTGCTACGGAATGGACCAAGTCACAATCCCCAACGGTGCACGTCACACGCCCGTCATCTAGCATGTGCGCCACTTCAAAATAGTGAAACGATGTGAAATCCGGGGTTTCATACCCTCAAGACAAGATTTACAGTCATTACTTACCTCAAACCAGATAAAACTCTACTCCGTAATACCCTTGCCGCTCGACTCGTCGTGAATTTCCTCGAATCTATCCAAAATCGGTATATTATCATTAATATATGCTAAAGGAACGAAGCCACATCAAAAATATCAAATTAGAGCACAAATCCCTAGATTGGCCAAAACCGGCCCCCGGGCCCACGTCTCGAAATCTGACCAAAATCACAAAACTATAATCCTTATTCCCTCACGCGTCTACCCATATCAAATTCATCAAAATCCGACATGAAACGGCCATTCAATTCCCCAAAATACATTCTCCATTTTTCCTCCATTTTTCTCCAAATTTTCACCCCAAATTCCCAATTTAGATGACAAAAATCAAGACACAATCATTAAATTTAACCAAATTTACGTTAATAACACTTACCCCAATCACTTCTCTGAAAATCCCTTCAAATATCGCCTCAATCAGAGCTCCATAGCTCAAAAAATGCAAAAAAAGGCTGAAATCCTCGAAATAGAGTACTTTATAATCTTCCCAGACATTTAGCCTATGATATCGCAGGCAAACTAATGCGATAGCGAAGCACAAAATTTTCCAGCCCTTATTTTACAGTATGCGATCGTGGCCATTTCCACGCGGTCGCGTAGAAAAAATTCTTCTCACAGCTTTCTCCAACTCTTTCGGACAGCCTCTAGTATAATAGTCATAACTTTCTGTAAAAAATTCCAAATTATAATTGTCTTGACCTTATGAAAACTAGACATCAAAGGCTACAACTTTCATTTTTTGATCATCTTTAAATTCCTTATATATTGTGAGTTATAAGCTTCCAAAGTCGGGTCAGTGTAGCCGAGATTTTACTCTATGCGATCGCGCGAAGACTTAGGCAATCGCATAGCACAGCTAAATTTTTCCAAATTTGCTCTATGTTAACGTAGCCTGATCTATGCTATCGAACCGTACACCCCCGAAGCCAAAAACCAGCAACAAGAAATGGTCTGAAACCACCCGAAACTCACCTGAGGCCCTCGAGACCTCAACCAAAACATACAACCACATCCCATAACATCACACAAACTTAGTCGAGCCTTCGAATCACCCAAAACAACATCAAAATATCAAATTTACCCCGAATTCAAGCCTAAGGATTTCTAAACTTTGAATTTTTCCAACGATGTTGAAACCAACCAAACGACGTCCGATTGACTTGGAATTTTGCACACACATCACAAAAGACACTACGAACCTATTCCAACTTCCGGAATTTCATTCCGACCCTGATAGCTAATTTTCCACTGCCAACCGGAAATCGCCAAAAATTCAATTTCGCCAATTCAATCCTAATTCTACCACAGACCTCCGAATAACATTCCGAACCCACTGCTAAGTCCAAAATCATATAACGTAGCTATCTGAACCATAAAAACTCAATTTCGAGATCATTTACCCATAAGTCAACTTCCGGTTGACTTTTCTAAATAACCAACTTAATAGACTACATGTCTCATTTCTCTCCAAAATTGCTCTGAACCTGAGCCAACCAACCTAACACAACATAATAGAGCTGAACCACATATAATGAAGCAAAAATGGGGGAAACGGGGCTAAAAATCTCGGAACGACCGGTCGGGTCGTTACATTCTCCCCCACTTAAACATACGTTCGTCCGCGAACGTGCCCAGCGTTGTTCCAAAAATCATCAAAATTGTCGTGTAATCCTACCATGCACATACCCGGGATGATCTCATGTCACCCTATCCCATATAGGTCCAATAGCTCAACATAGCTTAAATTTCGCAATCCAACCTAAACCATGAACCTTAGAACCAAATTTTCACTTCTGAACTAATTTATAAGATGAAAATCCCACATCTATAAACTGTATAAATCCGGACAAGCTGTATCAAACCTTACCCGTAACCCAAGATGAAATCAGATGATATCCACATTACTTGAACACTTGTGGAGATTATGATCACAGTGGCTGCTCAGAGCAACCCAATTTCGGTAATAAACCTATTATCAAACACAGACCCCATTCAAACGCCTTCAATATACTGCAAATGATGAAAGAAACACGCAGGAACCCATAACCATTCGTCGCATCAACAAGTGGTGGAACTACCTTTCCTTCGATAGGAACTATAGCAAAACCTCAATATCCACCCAAATATACCACAATCGGATCTGACAGCACCCATTCTAGGTCCAATGAACTCATTTCATCCATCACAACCACTCTAGTGACATGCCCCATCAATACAATTTTAAAGCCACAACCCGATCCGCGCACCAATATGCAACAAGCCAAGTGTACTCAAAATAGAAAATTACTCAAGCGAGAGAACCGTCCCACAAGCTCAACAAATATCACCACAACATGATATTAACAACCCACCTCGCACCGTAGAACCATAACACATGAAATCTAACACAAAGGATTATATCCCAACATGACTCTGCTGCAATGCGCAACCCCATCCAAACATTGTTCCTCATGAAATACTTCAGGTTGCAATGCTCATAATCAATCACCACGTGAAAATCGATATCCAGTACTCAAAGTGCATTACCATACCCACAGAGAAACAGATGGTACGATGCCACACGAAACCCGAAGGAACATAGCCAATACGCCTCAATCAAGCAATACCCAATTACTCATCTCACTCGAATTCCACTATAAGACCACAATAGAACCGCACCATGAGTGCCTAAAACCAACGAATCATAACTCCTCGTAGCATGGAAGAGTAACTCCTAACTCATCCCAGAACACAACTACGCCCAACAAAAACTAAATGGCACGTCCCTCAACAATAGTAGTAAGGAGCCAAACTATCCGGCTCGGTGCAAAAAACCTATCCCAATTGGGCCTACTAATGAACCCCAAATTGATCCGGTCATCCAAAATAGACAATTAACCTTATGAAGGTCCATAATGACTGAATCAAAACACACACTAACCTCTGACTAACCTTGGCTATGTCTCCACAGCCCACAACTATGAAATCATCTACTCATTAGAGTTCCCATTCCCCAAATCCGTAAAGCACACGAATCACCATCTGATCTCAACTTCGTCACCTGAATGTTTAATACTTCTCCAATACACGATCATACCATGAGCGATACCCCTATAATCTGTATGTGTTACAAGGCAAAAATATGAATGTCCGCAGCCGACCTACGAGGAGAGTACCGCCACACCAATGAAGTATCCATAAATCAAGACACGGTGCCTCTTCTGAAACTTACACCTTCATCAAACCATATCTAGAAGTAATATCATCTATCTGGTCACCTGAGATCTCCATGCCGCCTAAAAATTCAGAACCTTCCTTTCAAAACCGCATCGTGACCTTGCACCTGCAAATCTCAATACTCCACCTCACATCACACTCATTACGTTGCCTTATGAAATATGCGACAAATCTCAAAATCCATGTTGAGTCGCAAGCAACTAAATACTCAATTAGCTAAGAACTTTCCATTTGATTTTATTCTGGGGAAAATTACAATACACCACATGCCCCACGCTCCAGTAAGAAGTATACATCTCAACTATGGTAGAGACCATCAAGAACCCTTTGAACCCATTGTACTGAACTAATTCATCAGGACTGAATCCGTCTAACTCAACTAAGCTATGCAGGCCGTCAAAACCCAAGAGCATTGCCACGAATCACACGTAGAACCTTACCACATCATAAGCACCCAAAAAATCGATCTTACTCATTACCAAGCCGATCCAATCTACTACCAAGCTATCCTATTTCTCCGAGTTCCTTCTGAATTCTAGTTGATTCTTCTCCTATCCATAATACTCAAATACTCAACCAGAAATCACCACGCGAGACCCTAGCACAGAACCACATCGCCCTAAGACTCATATCCCGCTGAGTATCTCTTAAGCACCCCAAAGTACCATATCTCAAATACTTACTCTAAAAGGACTTTCGATGAATTTGAGATATTCTTCCCTTTCATGATACCGGAATGTAGAATCCACAATGATACAGAAACATCACAATTCTTGACGCCTTCCAATGAAAATCTCAGTTTCCAGCCAAATAAACATCTTGAAGATGAATCCATCAGAACCATTCTCGAGAGTCCCCCACTCAACGCAGTTCTCAATTAAACTGATCAACAGGTTGAACGGCTTGTACCTCATTAACACACCAACACCCAAGGGAGTAAACCACACCCCTAAGCAACCAGGCAAATTCCTACCACGCACGCACTACACCCTTTACAAATATAACTCAAACATTCAATAGAACCCATTTTCCCATAGAGTATAATACAACCTGTACCCAAAAATTTCCAGTACTCGAGTCATTCTTAAACTCCACCTCTGCAGGTCATAACTGATTCACTAGAATACCTAGAACTGAAACCAACACAACACCTAATCGTGTAACTAACTTATCATTAGCAGACTCCCCCAGTTGGCTCAAAGCCATAGATCAAGACAAACAATAAATCTCAATGCCCATAGGCTATCATCGCCACAATACCGCAATGAGATTCAACTAATTCCTTCATAAGCTCATATAACACAAACCATCTAATATCTCAAATCATCTGCAAATCTCGCATTCACCATTGAAATAGTCGGGCCAACTTCCACAAGCGATCTAAACTCAAATTGTAACATATATCATTTACTGGTAAAAGAGGTCTTGCTTCAAAACCACATAAGGATCACACAACCTCAGAACACCCCGCGGGAGATAACTCCACACTCGTCCGACCACCTGTACACCCTCACTGGACACTACGTGCCCCCAAGAATGCTACTAAACTGAGCCAAAATTCACACTTGAAGAACTTTGCATAAAGCTTTTCCTCCCTCAATCTCTATAATACCACCCTTAGATGCTGAGTACGCTCCTCCTGGCTACGTGAGTACGCCAGGATGCCATCAATGAATACAATAACGAAGGAGTACAAATACGGCTGGAATACACTGTTAATCAGATACATGTACGTTGTTGGGGCATTAGTCAGCCCAAAAGACATCACCCGAAACTCATAACACAATGGGAAGTTCACTCCACAACTAAACCACCTGAGAGGTCCTTCAGTACGCTCACAACTCGAGGCCATATGCCAACTCAAGACAGAAGTCAAACACTCAATAGTTCTTGCTACATCTCCAGCCAATTATTTTTGTCATAATCAAACAATATGAACACATCCCACCATCAAATCACACTCACCACATATTCATCCACTCACAAAATCAAACCAATAAGGATACAAACGGACATATAAGTCCCAAATGCACGTGCTCACACAATCAAAATCTCAGCACTCAAGCCACTGACAAAACCCGACCTCAAGTCCTTCAGAATGTCCCATTATCAACATGATAAAATCACATCTCACACCTCAACCATGGAAAACACAAGCCATCGATGCACAGCTGATATTGAGCGCTCATGTGCACATTCGAATACACGGAAAGGAATTCAAATAGTTACGTTTTAGGCTGAATGAATGGATTCGCACGATAAGAATTCAAGAATGTGAGATTTTTCCTAAGGGTTCTGCATCCTCTCGAAGATAAGTACAGACGTATCCGTACTGATCCGAAAGACTCTACTGAAGCTTCTCATGACTCGTGAGACCTATATAACCTAGGCTCTGATACCAACTTGTCACGACGCCAAAACCACCCGGTCGTGATGGCGCCTATCATGGAACTAGGCCAGCCGACACATTTTCAGAATAATTCGACACTTCATAATAAAGGTGTTTTTTAAACCATTAATTAATAAAAACTTCATAACATCAGTTTAAATGACAAGTGCAGAAAATAAACAAAAGCCCGACATCGGGGTGTTACAAGTCACGAGCGTCTACCAAAGATCATCCAAAAACAAATAAGACTATTACAGACTGGAAAACACTAATATAGTCTAAGGAAAATAAGAGGGAGAGGAGCAAGGTTGCAATCGCCATGCAGCTACCTTGCTGACTTCGGATATCCGCGACGGATGAAAGAATCAGCGCTCGCTATCATGTCCAAAAATCCCTGGATCTGCACACAAGGTGCGGGGAGTAATGTGAGTATGCCAACTCAGTAAGTAATAAATGTAAATAAGGACTGAGCAGTAAGAAACACATAAATCCATGTCATGAAATCACAGTAAGTAAAACTTACCTTCAAAATAATGTATAAGTTAAATCATCTTGCTTAATACCAGATTTTCAGTAAAAATCATTTGAAGATATTTTTCCAATAGTTTCAAAAGTGTTTCAATGAAGTTTAGAGTAAAAGTGATGAAAATCATAAATAATCCCTCGGGCAAAACATGTATCATAAACCGCCTCTCAGGCATAACATCACTTAGAATCAGCCCCTTGGGCAACCTCACAATCACTCGTAATCAGCCCCGTGAGCACAACATGTATCTAGAACAGCCTCTCGGGCAACATCATATCACTCACTCAGGGTACCCGCGCTCACTGGGGGTGTACAGACTCCGGAGGGGCTCTTACAGCCCAAGCGTTATAACAAGCCATCTCGTGGCGTAACCAATCAGGACCTCAGCCTCTCATATATCATAAATCAGTACAACATGCTGCGGTGCGCAGCCCGATCCCATGATATCCTCACAACACAGGCCCTCATCCTCACTCAGTCAGAAACCTCTCAAGACACTCGGACTATCAGTAAAACAGGGTGCTCAGCCTAAAATACCATTTTATGCATCAAAACGGAGTAAATAAGACTGAGTTATGAAATCAATAAAATATAGCATGACTGAATACATATTTTAAATCAAACAGTGAGGAAATAGTAGTAAAGCCCCTACGGGTTCAAACAACTTGGCACGAGGCCCTAACACGGCATGCAGCCTAAAACATAGTAGTACTTTCTAAAAACACGAAATATCATATAGTTTTTAGTCAAATACGCAACTTAATAGTTTCTACGAGACGGACCAAGTCACAATCCCCAACGGTGCACGCCACACGCTCGTCATCTAGCATGTGTCCCACTTCAAAATAGTGAAACGATGTGAAATCTGGGATTGCATACCCTCAGGACAAGATTTACTGTCATTACTTACCTCAAACCGGATAAAACTCTACTCTGCAATACCCTTTCCGCTCAACTCGGCCGCGAATCACCCTGAATCTATCCAAAATCAGTATATTATCATTAATATATGCTAAAGGAACGAAACCCACATCAAAATTATCAAATTAGACCACAAATCCCGAGATTGGCCAAACCCGTACCCCGGGTCCACATCTCGAAATCCGAAAAAAATTACAAAACTAGAATCCTTATTCCCTCACGAGTCTACCCATATCAAATTCATCAAAATCCGACATGAAATGGCCATTCAATTCCCCAAAATACACTCTCCAATTTTCTCCAAATTTTCACTCCAAAATCCCAATTTATATGGCAAAAATCAAGGCACAATCATGAAATTTAACCAAAATTAAGTGAAGAACACTTACCTCAATCACTTCTCTGAAAATCCCTTCAAAAATCACCTCAATTCGAGCTTCATAGATCAAAAAATGCAAAAATGACTGAAACCCTCGAAATAGAGTACTTTATAATCTGCCCAGGCATTTACCCTATGCTATCGTGTACAAACTAACGTGATGGCGAAGCACAAAATTTTCCAGCACTCTTACCCTATGCGATCGCGGCCATTCCCACGCGATCGCGTAGAACAAATTTTTCCAACAGCCTTCTCCAACTCTTCTAGACAGCTTCTAGGATAATAGTCATAACTTTTTGTATAAAACTCCAAATTACAGTTGTCTTAACTTTATGAAAATTAGACATCAAGGGCTACAACGTTTATTTTTGGATCATCTTCAAATTCTTTATAGATTGTGAGTTATAAGCTTCCAAAGTCGGGTCAGTGCAGTAGAAATTTCACTCTATGCGATCGCGGGAATTTTTCCAAATTTTCTCTATGTTAACGCGGCCAGATCTATGTTATCGCACTGTTCACCCCTGAAGCCAAAAACCAGAAACTATAAATGGTCTGAAACTACCCGAAACTCACCTGAGGCCCTCGGGACCTCAACTAAAACATACCAACACATCCCATAACATCACACAAACTTAGTCGAGCCTTAATAATATCAAAATACCAAATTTACCCCGAATTCAAGCCTAAGGATTTCTAAACTTCCGAAATTCGCCAACGATGCTGAAACCAACAAAACGACATCTGATTGACTTGGAATTTTGCACACACATCACAAACGACACTACGAACCTATTCCAACTTCCGGAATTCCACTCCGATAGCTAATTTATCTTTGAATTCAGTTTTTGATGACTCTAATGCCTTTGCTTTTTCACATTCTGCAGGCCTCGGTGCTCCACCATGAAACCTTTCTCTGGTATCGGGATGATCTTAGCCAACTCGAGGACGAGATCAAAGAGCATGCTGAGAAGAGGGACATGTATAAGTTTCTCAGCGAGTAACGTGAAGGAGAAATCAGGAATCTCCGGGCTAAGGTAGACGTGGCTCAGAAAGAACATGCTGTCCTGGTGGAGCAGGTAAAGATCTTTGAAGTTAGTGACGACAAGTTATGCATGGCGACTAACGGTCAAAACCCGCAGGTCCAACAGAAGCTTGATCGGATCGACCAACTTTGAGCCGAGATAGACGAGGTCAAGGCCATGGCCGAAGAGTGGAAGGGAAAAATGGACCGATTGGCTTCGAAAAAGGAGACTATCCGAGAGTAGCTGTCCTCGGCTGAGGTCCAACTTTGAGCAACGAGGGAGAAAGCTGATGCCCAGTCCCGAAACTCGAAGACCTCTAGTCTTAACTGGGCTCGTCCGTTGCTGGCGGGATACCCTTGACAAGGAGCTTAAAATGGCCAAGTCAATGGAGGAAATAACCAGGTCTGATGTTGATGAGATGGTGGCTAGTACAGAGCTGACGCTGAGGCAGCCCAGAACCGCCTGAAAGTCACTGTCGAATACGTGAAGTGGCAGTCCCGAAGAGAGGCTTTCGAGGAAGTTCATGCCTGGGGTTTCAACCTTTTGGCCGAGATCGAAAATGCTAAGAGGCTCGAGGCCAATAAGTTGGCAGATCCCGAAGATGAGGAAGGCTCTGAGGATTCCGGCAAATCTGAGGACAGAGAAGATCCCGATGGTCCCGACGACGAGGCCGGCTCCAACGAAGATCGGGCTTATGTTCCTTGTAGATTTTCTTTGTTTTTGTATGTTGTATATGTTTTTAGGCCATTTGGCCTTTGTAAAGATCTTTATATATAGACAAGGCTTTTCGTTTTTCCCTTTGAAAATTTTCAAGTTTGTTTCTTTTTGCTTTTTCTTTACGATTCCAAAGATTTCAAATGCCTTAGCACGTAGTAATAAGGTCTTGTTTGAAGGTTCAAACAAGAATTGTTCTCAATATAATTTTTCTTAAAACTCGTGGGGGCTTGGTATGACCGGAAGCTTTCCCCAAAGTGCTCAGTTAGAAGTTTTTAAATTATAATTTTGCCGAGGTATCCTTTGAACCGATTTGGAATTTTTGAAGGCCTTATGTTTTGGTTATGGGCTTCGGACATCTCTGAGCCATTTCTAGGATGGCCGTAGTCTTTTAAGTTTGGGTATTGCCTAATAGGCTTATTACCCCGAGTTTCGATACCTGAGCCGTACAGGCTTGCCCATAACGACAGTCCCTGAGTGGGGGTGTCTGTAGCCTTTAAGGTTCGGGCACTGCCTAATAGGTTTTTGTGTCCCCGGGCTTCGACAGCCCGAGCCGTCCGAGTTTGCCTTGGACTATAGTCCTCGAGTGGGGGTGATCTCTTGGATCTGGATAGAGGTGGCGCTTCGGCTCGATGTCCTTAAGGAACAAAATGTAGTAATTTTTAGGAGACAAAATATGTATCTGCAAGGTAGAAACTTTCATTTATTTCTGTGTGCAACATACAAGATTGTAAATGTGTACAAGCTTCGTTTTATGGTCTAAGTGGTCTATGTGGGCACGATTCATTTGACCATTTGGCCCTTACAATAAATCCTATCCACTGAGCCCAGACTGTTTGAGCACAAAGTTTCTTTCCTTGCTAATATTATTATTCGAGGGTGATGGCCCCCAGTATTCGAGCACAATCGTAGAGAGGGCTTGGATACTGTTGATGTGACCTTCGACTCTGGTTCATAGCCGGTCTTCAATTCTAAGTTAGCAGGATCTAGTCTTGCCTCGTTAAAAACCTTGTCTGGAAACCCATTTGGGACAAAACCGGTTCAAGGGGAAAAAGAATGCAACGCGTGCTTTCAAGCCTAATAACTGCATCATTCATTGGTCGTTGCCTGCAAGTGTTAGTTCAATTCGTAATATATGTAAAGAAAAGAATGAATGGGGGTGTACAGACTCCGGAGGGGATCTTACAGCCCAAGCGCTATAACAAGCCATCTCGTGGCGTAACCAATCAGGACCTCAGCCTCTCATATATCATAAATCAGTACAACATGTTGCGGTGCGCAGCCCGATCCCATGATATCCTCACAACACAGGCCCTCATCCTCACTCAGTCAGAAACCTCTCAAGACACTCGGACTATCAGTAAAACAGGGTGCTCAGCCCAAAATACCATTTTATGCATCAAAACGGAGTAAATAAGACTGAGTTATGAAATCAATAAAATATAGAATGACTAAATACATATTTTAAATCAAACAGTGAGGAAATAGTAGTAAAGCCCCTACGGGTTCAAACAACTTGGCACGAGGCCCAAACACGGCATGCAACCTAAAACATAGTAGTACTTTCTAAAAACACGAAATATCATATAGTTTTTAGTTAAATACGCAACTTAATAGTTTCTACGAGACGGACCAAGTCACAATCCCCAACGGTGCACACCACACGCTCGTCATCTAGCATGTGTCCCACTTCAAAATAGTGAAACGATGTGAAATCTGGGATTGCATACCCTCAGGACAAGATTTACTGTCATTACTTACCTCAAACCGGATAAAACTCTACTCTGCAATACCCTTTCCGCTCAACTCGGCCGCGAATCACCCTGAATCTATCCAAAATCAGTATATTATCATTAATATATGCTAAAGGAACGAAACCCACATCAAAATTATCAAATTAGACCACAAATCCCGAGATTGGCCAAACCCGTACCCCGGGTCCACATCTCGAAATCCGAAAAAAATTACAAAACTAGAATCCTTATTCCCTCACGAGTCTACCCATATCAAATTCATCAAAATCCGACATGAAATGGCCATTCAATTCCCCAAAATACACTCTCCAATTTTCTCCAAATTTTCACCCCAAAATCCCAATTTAGATGTCAAAAATCAAGGCACAATCATGAAATTTAACCAAAATTAAGTGAAGAACACTTACCTCAATCACTTCTCTGAAAATCCCTTCAAAAATCGCCTCAATTCGAGCTTCATAGATCAAAAAATGCAAAAATGACTGAAACCCTCGAAATAGAGTACTTTATAATTTGCCCAGGCATTTACCCTATGCTATCGTGTACAAACTAACGTGATGGCGAAGCAAAAAAATTTCCAGCACTCTTACCCTATGCGATCGCGGCCATTCCCACGCGATCGCGTAGAACAAATTTTTCCAACAGCCTTCTCCAACTCTTCTGGACAGCTTCTAGGATAATAGTCATAACTTTTTGTATAAAACTCCAAATTACAGTTGTCTTAATTTTATGAAAATTAGACATCAAGGGGTACAACTTTTATTTTTGGATCATCTTCAAATTCTTTATAGATTGTGAGTTATAAGCTTCCAAAGTCAGGTCAGTGCAGTAGAAATTTCACTCTATGCGATCGCGGGAATTTTTCCAAATTTTCTCTATGTTAACGCGGCCAGATCTATGCTATCGCACTGTACACCCCTGAAGCCAAAAACCAGAAACTATAAATGGTCTGAAACTACCCGAAACTCACCTGAGGCCCTCGGGACCTCAACTAAAACATACCAACACATCCCATAACATCACACAAACTTAGTCGAGCCTTAATAATATCAAAATACCAAATTTACCCCGAATTCAAGCCTAAGGATTTCTAAACTTCCGAAATTCGCCAACGATGCTGAAACCAACAAAACGACATCTGATTGACTTGGAATTTTGCACACACATCACAAACGACACTACGAACCTATTCCAACTTCCGGAATTCCACTCCGATAGCTAATTTATCTTTGAATTCAGTTTTTGATGACTCTAATGCCTTTGCTTTTTCACATTCTGCAGGCCTCGGTGCTCCACCATGAAACCTTTCTCTGGTATCGGGATGATCTTAGCCAACTCGAGGACGAGATCAAAGAGCATGCTGAGAAGAGGGACATGTATAAGTTTCTCAGCGAGTAACGTGAAGGAGAAATCAGGAATCTCCGGGCTAAGGTAGACGTGGCTCAGAAAGAACATGCTGTCCTGGTGGAGCAGGTAAAGATCTTTGAAGTTAGTGACGACAAGTTATGCATGGCGACTAACGGTCAAAACCCGCAGGTCCAACAGAAGCTTGATCGGATCGACCAACTT
>ML424762.1:4142-40785 GCA_005239525.1 Nicotiana knightiana
TCCTAAGTTTATTAGCCTAAAGGATCACCCCCGTGCAACATAAATAATACTTCGTAACTCCCCCAAGACGGGGGTGTTACTCATATTATTCAGCGGGTACCCGATTAATATCTTTAAGTTATTTACCTAAAGAGCTCTAATCAATTCTAAGTTGTACCCTATGTATGCATTATCCATCCCCTACCTATGGCCCAAGAGGCATTTGGACCTCAACTTTAGATGGTTCTAGACTTAACTTAGGTTGCTCAAAAAATGGTAAAACTAGGCGACAGACAAAACAAGTTGGACTTTCATATAAAAGCAAATAGGGGACTCAAGTTAGCCTCCACACTTAGGCAGCAAATGCATGCAATAGATTAGACGTTTTGACAGTTTCAATAATTAAAGTTGTTAGGCCCTATAGACATGATTACTATGTGATTTTGGATCTTAATCATACAGGAAGTTATACAAAGTAATTTCTAAGTGACTACACAGTTGCCTATTGATTATAATTATAAGCGGTTGAACTTATAGACATGCTATCTAGGTGATTTTCTCAGTGTTAGTCAGCGATAAAACAATGAGAGATATTCAGAATTACTCAGTTGTTCCTATAGGCATGCTTTCTAATGGTGTTCAGTGAGACAGTGTTGTAAAGCCTGATTTTAGTGCTTAACACAGATGGTTATTACCCTATAGACATGACTCCTACCCTGGATGATTAAAACATGTTTTAATTCTTATAGGTATGCTTTCTAATGGGCAAGTATGATAATAGCATATCAATCAATTAAGAACCATATAGGCATGGCTAAAAATGCAGATTTATAGAATATGAATGACCCTATAATCATAATGAATGTGCTGCAATGCAAATTGAACTTTGGTTACTTTATTTCCTATAGGCATGGTATCTAATGCGTAAAAGCATAATAAGCTAGACGGATTATAAACCTATAGGCAGGTTATCTAACATACAATAGCAGAATGAGCAAAGTGAACACCTATAGGCAGGTTATCTAACACACAATAGTAGAGTGAGCAAAGTGAACACCTATAGGCATGTTATTTAACACACAATAGCAGAATGAGCAAGTGAACACCTATAGGCAGGATTCCTACCCGTTCTCATGCAAATTTAAAAAAATAAGCCTAGTTCCCAATTGACTAATACCCCAACTGTTATTACAAATTATTACAGACCAGAACTAATGAATGAATTAAAAGGTATGTAAACTATAGGAAGCATGTCGCAGGCCCAAATGCACCTGGACTGGCCAGACCTTCAACTCATAGTAGCTCCAAAAGCATATGTTCATAGATACACAGAAGCCAACAGTGAATGATTCACCCATATTTTAAGGATAAGCATACATAACCCAAATCTCAAGTGTGTCAGAGTTCCCTAGGGCTTCAAGAACCCCGGGCAGTGCTCACACTAGAGACGAATGATCAGAAGATTTCAAAGAAGACTAGGGACCAAATCTTAGTGTGTCAGAGTTAACGAGGGTCTCATATGAACCCTGAGCAGTGCTCACAGTAGGAAGGCCGGGGGACAGAACCTAAATTGCTTTGGC
The DNA here is from genome assembly GCA_005239525.1 of Nicotiana knightiana. Classification (NCBI taxonomy): domain Eukaryota; kingdom Viridiplantae; phylum Streptophyta; class Magnoliopsida; order Solanales; family Solanaceae; genus Nicotiana; species Nicotiana knightiana. The sequence continues at coordinate 5,702 of ML424762.1, forward strand.
TCTTAGCCAGGAAAGAGTGAAGATTCAGGAGAGTAGGACAGGACTAGGGGATACATTTAGGGACAGAGTCAAACAAAGAATTGAAACAAATAGCAACACATTTGAACCTAAGCATGCTTAATAAAGTTAAAAACTAAAAAGTCATAGTCTAATAAGGTCAATTGATAAAAAATTTCATGAAAATAATAAATTCTTTAGATCTTGGAAAAGACACACAGTGGTTATCAGTAGGAACTGATTAAACAATTTAAGAGAGGTATCAGGACATAGTGAGAACAGAACCAAACATATCACATGGTAACAGGTTAAAAAACAAGCTGATGTATCTGCTAAGTCATACATGATTAACTAGTTCTTAGTAAAGGTGTGAAAGCATGTTTAACTTTTAAAGATAGTCCTAGATAACATAGAATTAGGTAGATTTCATTAATCGTTTCAAACTAAATTGAACATGTCTTAAATGGAGGTAATAACATTTTAGGGTAACTAGTCTAACAACAGTAATACATTAAACGAGTAATGATGTAGTAAAGGATTCAACAACTCACTAGTTAAGATGAGACAGGAAAAAAAAGAATCCAGTAGTGTAGCAATTATCACTAAACGAAGCAAATCAATTGAGCATTTCTGGCCATGGCTTCCAGTCGGCCAGGAATCAAAAACACTAAATAATATCATAGCTAGAGAATAATAGTGTATGGTTTTGTTTATAGTAGTGAGAAAATTTTGAATTTCTAAATCTCTCCTCAAAGGGGAGTGGGGGAGGGGTTAAATAGTACTGAAATTAAAACCATAAATATAGCAATAATTTGTCAAAATACTAGAAAGGAAAGCACTTAACTGTTAATATGAAAAGAAAAATTTAAAACCCTAATTTAGGTAAAATATACAAGTCGCAGAAAATAAAGGCAGAGAGTTACAATAAGATGAATATACAAATTAGATCTAAAAAAGATCTGAAACCCTAGTTTTAGGATAAGTAGAAAAAACCACAAAAATACTCAGAGATTCATAGAGATCCATATCATAAAAAAAGGAATAACAAAGACGGAAAAGGTTAAGGGGTTGAACCATTTTGGTTCGAAGTTGAAGAGATATTCTTGCCATATTTAGGCAAGCGGTATGTAGAAGGTCCCTGTACCAAAGAGATGTGAGATATGGTAAGAAATCACTAGGGAATCCCATGTCCGGTGGGATTAGGAGAGAAGATTGGGGGAAGATGGCTAGGGTTTAGGGCAGTGAGGTGAGAGGGTTTAAAGGCGGCGGTCTGTGAGGTATGGCTAAGGTAAAAAGGGGAGTTGGTTGGTTAATTAAAACGGGGAAATGGATGTGAGCCGTTGATCTTTCAAGATCAACGATTGGATTTAGGCAGGGTATGGTCGGGTAGTAAATGGGTAACGGTAATTGGGCCATGAGTACTGGTCTTGGGATAACTGGGTAGGTTTGGGTCCGAAATTTGTTGCAAAGTGAGGCCAGATTTTAAATACCCAAATTGAATTAATAAATAATTTATAAAAAATAATTAATAAATAGTAAAAATACCATTTGTGCAAAAACACAAATAAAAACAATTATTTAACACTATAAAAGTTGAAAAAGATTATTTTGGCATAAATAAAGTAATTATAAGTGCATATAGGCTATTATTGCAAATGTGCAATTTTAGCCCTTAAAATGCAAATGTAATTATGAAAAATATGCTAAAAATATTTAAAACCTAATATGGGTGTAAATGATAAAATAATCATAAAATAATTTGTGAGGTAATAAATGAGTGTTTATAAAATAAAAAATGTAGGAATAAATTGATTTAAAGCCTTTCAAAATTATAGAAAATTAAGAAAAATGCTTGTTCCTGCTTGTTGATGATGTATGTACACTATTTTGAAAGTGTATATTTATACATATTTTAAAAATATGAGGGAAAAATTAGATATCAACAGCTGCCCCTATTTACCCGGGAATGATGAAAGAGTTTTCGGGTAAAGAATGATGTATGATTTGACCGAATGGAATGTTATGAGAAATATAGGCCGCACTCTAGTCTCTAAGATTCCTACATATCCCTGGTTTTACAGGAATCAGGCCATGTCTAATTATGGATCCAACATTGGAACGAACCGATGATCTTGTTGTAAGAACAGACAAAATACCCTGGATAGGACGAATCAGGGTTGATAATGGCTATGGATATTTGAGCGAGTACCAAATAAGAATGGGTAATGAACGGTGATCTGTTCCGTCTGAAATAATTGAAGGATATGAACAGAAACTGAAGTGAAGATTGCTCCTGTTAGGATAACGGTTACTTACCAGATTACATGCAAACTCAAAATACAATGCGTTCATATAGATTATCGCATAAATTTAAACATGATGCAAATTCCCTTTGGACCATGAGATCGTCTTTGGACAGTGAGGATGACGTCTTTACACCATGATGTCCTGGGCCATGAATTGTGCGGTAAAGGATTCGCAGGCCATGAAATGATGTTCTCGGGCTATGAATATGGTGCCTCAGAACCATAATGCCTTTAAATAATGGTGTGCAAGATTAAGGGATCCTCAGGCCATGGCATGGTGTCTTTCAGCTATGAGGATGATGCCTTCGGACTATGACGCCTTTAGACAAATTGGTTATATATCAGCCCATGAGATTCAAAGAAACGATGCTTGAGATGAAAAAAGACAAAGCTTAGTCTTATGTTTGATTATGGGAAGACCTTAGCCCTGAGAGAAGGGTATAATGCAAGGTTTTGGAATACAACAACATTTGTGGTTATGCAAGGAGATACACTGCTTAGTCTCGTGCAAGATTGGAGACAATGCTTAGTCTCATGCAGGGGTAGGCAATGCTTAGCCTTATGCAGGATTTGAGACAATGCTTAGTCTCATGCAGGGGAAGGCAATGGTTAGACTTATGCATGATTTGAGAAAATGCTTAGTCTCATGCAGGGGAAGACAATGCTTAACCTTATGCAGCTTTTGAGACAATGTATTTGAGACAATGCTTAGTCTCATGCAGGGGAAGGCAATGCTTAGCCTTATGCAGGATTTGAGAGTCTCATGCAGGGGAAGGCAATGCTTAGCCTTATGTTGGATTTGAGACAATGCTTAGTCTCAGGCAATGTTAGCCTTATGCAGGATTTGAGACAATACTTAGTCTCATGTATGGAAGGTAATGCTTAGCCTTATGAAATTGAGGAGGCAGGGCTTAGCCTCATGCAATATTTGAGACAATGCATAGTCACATGCGATAAGAAGGCAGAGCTTATCCTTATGCAATTGAGGAGGCAGGGCTTAGACTCATGCAATGTTGGAGACAATGCCTAGTCTCATGCAAATTGTAGGAAAAACTTAGCCTTGTGCAATTGAAGAGGCAGTGTTTAGCCTCATGCAAGGTTAGAGACAATGCTTAGTCTCATGCAAATGGAATGCAATGCTTAGCCTTCATGCAGGATTTGAGACAATGCTTAGTCTCATGTAATGAATAAATAATAAGTGATGGCGGAGTATATCTTAGCTGGAGATGAGTCCGGTAGCTTTGTGGTTGTGGAGACAGTGGTTCTAAGGCGCGCATGTACTGGCGACTATCCATTGCCCATGCATTCAAATAAAAATCGTGAGTTCTGCGGGGGAGGTTTGTTCGTGCCTTTGTCTACTTGCTTTGCACCGCTCTGCACTACAGTCCTGCTCGAGTTACCATGGGTAGAATTTGGCTAAAAATAATGTTTTCAAAAAATAAGTATGCACAGTTTTCAAAACATAGTAATATGTGATTTAAAAATTGATTAGATGAACCAGCAACTTTGACATTATTAGAGACATTGCGACCTTCTTGACATTGAATTTTGAGGGTCCTCCTCAAAATTTTGCCCTAGTTATCTGGACGAACTTTTGGCTATTCCGCATATGGTGGCGTTGGCTTAAGTTGTTTCGGCTCCTCAAAATTCTGCCCCACTTTCTGATTATGGGAAAAATGGAAATTGTATTGTATTGTGACCGAACCCACAGGGCTGCCTACGTATCCCCTCTTAAATGCGAATCAGGTCAAGCGTAGTTCAAATACATCTGCAAATAGTTTAAATGTAGTATCTTTTGAATGCGTCTGAGTTGATGGGTTTTGCCCAAATTTCTCCGTCCATCTCTACGAGTATGAGTGCTCCTCCCCTATGAACCATATAAGTCCTTGCCAATTGGGTGAGAATTTCCCCTTGGCTTCATCCTGATGTGGAAAGATCTGTTTCATCACCAGCTGCCCCGGTGCGAACTTCTCTAGGCCTGACTTTTTTGTTGAAGGCTCTAGACATTCTATTATGACAGATCTGAAAATGACACACTACATTCATTATTTTCCCGTCAATGAGATCTAATTTCTCATAACTTTCACGCCCCAAAACCGAGGGACGAGACCGGCACCTAACCGGGTGAACCCAGTCAAGCGGACCTGGATTGCCTTTCATACCCAAGGTGTTTCCCCCGTATATACAATACACCATATTCCATATGAAATAAGAACTTAGGATTTAAGCGTGGATTTACAAACATAAGATCATTTCTCTTTTAGCATTTCAACAATTTGTTCCCAAAGCAATCATATACAATACATACATATCTTTCCAATACAGACCACGATTTCCGAATACATACAGTGACTACCTAAAATACATATTTACACCCACATCATGTCTACGGAGCCTCTACGAATACTAGGAATTTATACAATACCTTGCCGGCAACAAGGCCCTGGCTATACCTTACAATACATATTAAACTCAAAAGAGATGGCATGAATTACACACGGCCCCAGGAGGAAGTGGGGCTCACCAGTACTTGCTGAAAGATGAGGAAGACGCACCATTAACGGCGAACTGAGCTACCTGCTATGGACCCACCTACATCCATATAAAAGATGTAGCGCCCCCGACAAAAGGGACGTTAGTACTGTGGAATAGTACTAGCATGTATGAGCAAGCTTTACTCAAAGTAAAATCAGGAGGTGCACAGAGAGAAAGAAGTTAAAGGAACCAACACGTAGTGCACAGTGATATAACAACAAGTACAATTGAGAACCTTATAGATTCTAATTTCAACACAATCACATTCACCTTTATTACATTCTGTTGCGGCATGCAACCCGATCCCACCTTGCATTTTACACTCCACCCTTGTTACCTCTCCACCCTTATTACTTCGTGTTGCGGCATGCAACCCGATTCCACCGTACAATATTATACTTCACCCTTATTACCTCTCAACCCTTATTACTTCGTGTTGCAGCGTGCAACCCAATCCCACCAGACCATCACATTTCATAGCAAACAATAACATCCCACAATTCAATCACATGGATTCATATCATCAAGAGTACAATTTCATAACACCCAAACAATCATGTGTTCACAATAATCTTTACCATCCATTAATTCAACCACAAAGGTATTCATCAACAAGAATATAAATTCATTGCAACCAACAATCCATATGAATTTAAGCCACAATAAAACTTGCCGACAATGAGTCATATACGATATTTCCATGGTCATTTAGTTTAATTAGATCAATTCACAATTCCCCTTCATCACTTGTTACATAGCCCTTATCACTTAGATACATTTACACATTTGGGTTTGTCATCATTCTTTCATAACAACATACTCAAGAATTTAACGAACCTTGCACATGAAAGTAATCACATAGAAGTCACCTTTCACAATCTCAATTATCACGATAATAAACTAAGACAAATCAGACAATGCAATCTCACACCTCAACAAAATCGGGCAACAATTCACATATACTCAGCAATAAACTCATACCGAATGTTTGGACACCAACATGGTGACTCTACGAAGATTAAAGTTAGCCATACATACCTCGAGTCGTCCCCTTTTTAATTTCTATTGCAATTCACCGGACTGTCTAGCACCATCAATATATTCCACAATGTGACATATTTCACTTAGAATTAGGAATCTTGTACTCAATTGAGCATTTTACCAAACACTATGTGAACCTTTAGACTACTAACCCCCTTTTGAGAATAATTACCCAAACTTGTTCTTCCCTTTAATAGTTCATGGGATTTAATTCACATCCATGCATGATTTCACTTTTTATTTTCAAGACCCAACCTATGTCTGTTTTATTCTTACACAAAATCCGGGAAATTGGAGAAATAGGGTGAAGATTTCCCTCTTTGAGTGAAGAAGATGACAATAACATGATAAGTTCCGGGCTTGAGTGATTTTGGAAGACCAAATTGGATGATGTTGAAACCTTCTCTCTCAAGAAATCTCTTCTTCTCTCGCTATTTTTGGTCAGAAATTCGTTAAAAATGAAGAGAATGGGTGTTTTATAAAATAGGGGGTCGAGTTTACAATTTAGAAAACAGGAGCCCCGAAACAGAGATGTGGTTAGGAATGCGATTGCATTCCTGTTATGCGGTCCACATTCTTGTCGCATAGTTGGCATTCAACTAGGCCCAAATGGGAACCACACTGACTAGGCGACCACTATGCAGTTCGCATACTTGTTATGCGATCACATAGTGCATCGCATAACCTCTCTCGCAAAACCATGGGGTAAAAATGCGACAACTATGTGGTTTGCATACCCAAAATGCGATCGCATTCGGGGCCACATAGTTGTCCTACCTTTGGACAGTATACTGTCCAGGTATGCGACCACTATGTAGTCTGCATACCTGTTATACGATCGCATAGTGCGTCGCATAATACGCAATTTCTAGAAAATTTAATTATTCAAGTTCTGGGATACTTTTTACTCAAAATAGGACCGTTTTAAGAATTTCTACAGTTATAATAGCACAAGGACCTATTCGGGCATTATTTTAGACATAGAAATTTTACGGGTCTTTGCAACAGCGGCTTCTTATCCATTATGCATTACTGAGTTCAGCTTCTTGTATGATTCTCAAAGATGGAATTTCTACCTCGGCGAGGATGACGACTTAAGTACCGTAGACCAATAGATAAGGGGTTTCCCTGGTTGATGTGCAAACTGTGGTACGGTATCGTTATAAGGAAAATGGTAACTTCTCGTGCCATTGTTTGTGATTCTCTACCATCTTCCTCGGTATCTTCTTGATGTTCTTGTTGGCGGCCTCTAAGGCTCCACTTATTTGGGTTGGTATGCCGTGGAGCTTTTATGCTTGATTTTTAAGGTTTCACACATAGATTTCATCATATCACTATTGGTATTGGCGGCATTGTCAGTGATGATGAATTCTGGAACCCCGAATGGACAAACAATACGATCCCTGACAAAATCTGCGATGACTTTCTTGGTTACAGCTTTGTAAGATGCACCTTCAAACTATTTTGTGAAATAGTGGATTGCCACTAGAATGAACATGTGCCCGATTGAAGTGGCATGCTCTATTCGTCCAATGACATCCATTCCCCAAGCGGCCAAAGGCCAAGGTGCATTCGTTGCATTGAGTTCATTTGGCGCAGTTGTCGATCAGTATGTGTACATTGGGTGGTGGAAAATCATCTTTGGGACTCGCTCTGTTTAAATCCGATAGTTGACACACACCATGACTTTCCCATCTTTCTTCGGAACCGGCACAATGTTTGCAAACCAAGTTGGATATTCAACTACCCTGAGGGCCTTAACTTTGATCTGCTTGGTGACTTCTTCCTTGATTTTTATACTCATGCATGGTTAGAACTTTCTGAGTTTCTGCTTTACTAGTGGACACATTGGATTGATAGGTAATTGTGAGCCACTATGGATGTACTCAACCCGGTCATATCGTCATACAACCATGAAAAAATGTCCTCATACTCTCTCAGGAATCGAGTGTAATATTCCTTCCCTGATGGAGACAAGTGAATGCTTATGCGAATTTCTTTGATTGTTTCGGAATCTCCCAAATTGACTATCTGAGTTTTGTCCAGGTTGGACTTAGGATTATTCTCAAAGTTCTCAACTTCTCTCAAAATTTCCTCAGGTATTACATCTTATTCTTCTATCTCTTTCGAGTCACTATCCTTATGTTGCATTGTCTCATTACATGTCACAGTCGTTGGTTCATCAAGGTAAGAAATAGTAATTATGTAGAGAAATAGTAAGATAATAATAATAAAACGTCAAGTTGTTGATAAATGTTAAGATGTTAAACAGGGAAATTTTAAATGACTTCAAACAATGTTTACAATGCAAAATACTGAAAGGAATGAAATAATGTTTTATACAAAATGCTCAATAGGAATTGTTTTCAAAATGAATGACACTAGCAGCCATGCTACCCTGATAGTCGTCGAGCCCTGGATGGTGTGGTGGTCCAGTTCCTGAGAACAAATCCCTTCTCCATTGTCTGGATGATGTGGCCTTCTTCCCCCTCCTCCTCAACTATGACACTGCAATCCATGTCTTCTTCTTCTAGAAATAAATTCCTTAGACCAGCTAGCACCTCGTCTTCTTTGGATCCCCATATCATTTCAGCTTGGTAGAAAGATTAGTTCAGATGCAATATTGGCTTCTCGATAGGGTAATAAGGACCATGCCATGGGGCGACCAATCTTCATACTCCTGCCAGGTGTACTGATATCCAAGTCCAACAGTCATGCCGTGACGTTTTAGCTGTATTGGTTTGGTAATACCTTGGAGATTCTTCCTGAGCCCTTTACAGGTTTCATACCCTGCCCATGCTAGTATGGTTTCTATTTTGCTGCTCCACCACTTGTCTTTCTCCATTGCATTAGCGCGATCAATGCGATGATAAGTCTCTCCACCCAATTTCCTTCTATTTTTGACGATCGGAACAGTTTGAATGGTATAAATGGGATTACTCCCGTCTCCATGAATGATCACCTCCTGATGATTCCATTCGAACTTTACAGCCTGGTGCAAAGTAGAAGCCACGGCCCCGGCGGCATGTATCCAAGGTCGTCCCAACAGCAGATTGTATAAGGTGGATATGTCTAGAACTTGAAATTCAACATCAAACCAAGTCGGGCCCATCTGCAAGCATATATTGGTTTCCCCAATTGTGGCTCTTTGAGACCCATCAGACGCCTTCATAGTCATAGTCCCTGCTCGTCTTTCATGCAAACCTTCTTTACCCAACCTTTTCAGCGTTGCTAGCAGAAAACTGTTGAGATTGGAACCTCCGTCTATCAAAACCCTATTAATGAACTTATCCTCGCATTGTACCGTGATGTGCAGCGCCCTATTGTGGCTTAATCCCTCTTGTGGAAATTCGTCTTCATGAAAGGTGATATTGTGGCTCTCTAGTACATGCCCTACCATGTTAGCCATCTCCCCACTGGTGATATTGTTGGGTACGTAAGCTTCATTCCATACCTTCATCAAGGCATTCCTATGTGCCTTAAAATTCTGCAGTAATGATAGAATGGATATCTGAGCAAGAATTTTGCTTAGATGGTCTACCACAGAATATTGTCTCGTTTGCACCTTTCTCCAGAGATCATCCGGTCTAGTTTCAATGATAGGCTGCTTGGAGGTAGCTTCTTTACTTGTTCCTCCCAAATTCTCAGGTGTATAAATTCTACCAGTCCTGGTCATCCCTTGTGTTGCATCAGATTCTTCCATTTTTGCTTTTCTTTTCCTCTTAGCTTCTGCAACATAGTCACAGGGTACGACGTTGGACTTAAAGGGCGGTGTGGATGCTACCATCATAGTGAAGGGCATGGTTACTTCTACTTCAAATGGAGTAGGTGCAACTGCAGGTGTTGTTTCTACCTCAAATGGGGTTGGTGTGGCTACTTCAACTTCGACTAGTGGTTGTAGCTGGACCACAATAGGAGTAAGATTGACCGCAGGTTTCTTTGGCTCATCCCCTTCTCGAATAAGCCCAATTGACCCTTCTAGGTCCCATTCTTCATCATTTTTGATCAAATTTACTCCCTCGCCCCTATGGTCGGGGAGGGGATTGGTGCAGACGTTAGCCGAAGCCTTCTTTGCTTGTATAACCTTGGTATCGATTAGTGTTTGGATCTTATATTTCTGGGTGCGACATTCATCAATGGTAGACCCTTCATGCTAGAGTGATAGGCACATGTTTTTTTTGGATTGACTCATTGAGAGGATTTTTCCATAGAAATAGTGGGAATAGGGGTGACATATCCAGAAACTTTCAGTCTCTCATATAATTGATCAATGAGTTCAGCAATATCAGTGTATTGTCTAGGTAGCCTGCGGTCGAAATTCGGTCTAGGTTTCTGATAGTTTTGGGGGGCTGGATGTGACGACCCAAAGGGTCATAACCTATTTTGTTACCCATTTCGTGCTTCCGAGGACTTGGAAACCTCATTTAGGGTTTCCTCGATTTGCGTGTGTAGTCCGGGTGCGTAGCCGGAAAGCTTAAATATGAAATTCTGTGAAACAAATGGTAAAATTTGATATTAAAATGAGTAAATTTGACTTCGGTCAACATTTTGGGTAAACAGACTCTGACCTGTGATTTGATGGTCCGGATGGTCCGTAGAAAAATATAGGACTTGGGCGTATGTCCGAAATCGAATTCCGAGGTCCCAAGCCCGAGAAATGAATTTTTAAGTAAAATTGTTTTCTAAAGATATTCAAGGAAATTGGAAATGAAATCTGATTAGAAAGTGATGGTATCGGGCCCGTATTTTGGTTCCTGCACCCGGTACAGGTCTTATACGTGGTTTAAGTCCTTTCTGTAAAGTTTGGTTGAAAACGGATTTCGTTTGACGTGTTTCGGACTTAAAATGGAAAATTTGATGTTTTATGAAATTTGATAGAATTCATGGATTTTGAGGCTTAATTCGATGAATATGATGTTATTTTGGCGCTTTGATCGCACGGATAAGTTCATATGATGTTTTTGAGGTGGTGTGTATATTTGTTTGGAGCTTCGAGGGCTACGATGAGTTGTGGATGGGCCACGGATGCATTTTTGAACTTTGGAAAAATCCGGTATCTCTGATCTCCAGGATTCGCATATTTGAAGCTACCATCGCAAATGCGAGCTATTCATCGCAAATGCGAAGATGGGTCCGGGCAAGCCTGATCGCAAATGCGGCCAAATGGTTCGCTAATGCGAAGGCTGGTCGCAAATGCGACGTCTGCCATCGCCAGTGCGAAACTCCCCTATTCTGCCTGAGGTCCCAAATGCGACATAAGGATCGCAAATGCAAAAACCGGGAATTTCTGAAGGGTTCGCAAATGCGAAGCCCCATTCGCATTTCCCATATCAGATGCCTGCAATTTTACACTTAAACCGATTTTTAACTCTATTTTTCCTATTTTCTCAAACTCAAACACACTTAGGCGATTTTCCAAGAACAAGACATCTTTCAAATCATTTCTAAGTCGGTTTTTACTCAATTCTTTCAATCATTAACATCATTTAACATGTTTTCAACTTAAAATCAAAGATTTCCATGGGTGAAATTGGGGGTTTTGGGTAGAACTTAGGTTTTTCTGAAATTGGGGATTTGGACCTCAATTTGAGATCTGATTTCAAAATACATCACATATTTGGGTTCGTGGGGGAATGGGTAATCGGGTTTTGGTTCGAATCTCGGGCTTTGACCACGTGGGCCCGGAGGCATTTTTGGAATTTTTGGGCAAAACATTGGGAAATTCATTTTTATGCATTCAAATTGATTCATTTAGCGTTTATTGATGTAGTTAAGTAACTTGTGACAAGATTCAAGCGGATTTGTAGTGAAATCGAGGGGTAAAGCTATAATTGAGGCATGAGTTGAGTTCAAAGCATCGAGGTAAGTGTTTGGTCTAACCTTAGCTTGAGGGAATAGGAGTTGAGTCTTATCTGCTACTTACTAATTATCGAGTACGATGTATAGGCATAGTGACGAGTATCTATACATTGGTGTCTAGCATGACCGTGAGTCTTTATATTGGTATCATAGCCTTAGGTTGCTTAGTCTCACAACTCACAGACAACTTGGTAGAGTCTGAGGGATCGGTACGGAGACGTCTGTATTTATCCCCTAGAGGCTGCAAAGTTAGGATGACTCCACATTTCTTTTCATCTATGTCGTGCGATATGAATTCTGAGTATTGATTGAGTTTCTATTATATTCTCTCATAGATGGCGATGATGCGTGCTTCCCTTGGTTCCGCTCAGCAGCCCGACACTCCTGCTACAGCTCCTACGAGGGGTCGAGGTTGAGGACGAGGCCGTGCTAGAGGCCGAGGCCGGGGCCGGGTTCAGCCTAGAGCAGCAGCCCCAGTAGAGGACCCTCAGGTCGAGTCTGACGAGGAGGTCCATGTTCCGGCAGTCCCAACTGGACCAGCTCAGGTCCCAGAGGGGTTCATAGCTACCCCAGTGATTCAGGACGCCCTTGTCCGTCTAGTCGGACTCATGGAGAATGTAGCATACTTAGGTCTTCTTCCTACTGCACCAGTCGTCTCTCAGGCTGGGGGAGGTACCTAGACTCCTGCCACTCGAACGGCAGAGCAGCTAGCTGTACAGTTTCAAACTGCGGCACCTCAGCCACCCGGAGTAGCTCAGCCGGGTATTGCAGCACCGGTAGCAGGGGAGCAGCTATGTCAGTAGATGCTTTAAGGAGACTGGACAGGTTCACTAAGTTATTAACTTCTACGTTCACTGGTTCTCCATCAGAGGACCACCAGGATTATTTGGACAGCTTCCATGAGGTTCTTTGGAACATGGGCATAGTGGAGTCCAACGGAGTTGACTTCGCTACTTTTCGGTTATCTGGCACAACCAAGAGTTGGTGGAGAGACTATTGCTTAGCCAGACCAGCTGGATCTACACCTTTGACTTGGACTCAGTTCTTAGAGGTATTTTTGGGGAAGTTCCTTCCCATTACTCAGAGAGAGGACCTTCGGAGGCAGTTTGAGTGTCTCTAGCAGGGATCTATGTGAGTCACTCAGTACGAGACCAGGTTCATCACTCTAGCCCGACATGCTCTTATGGTACTTCCCACTGATCGGGAGAGGGTTTGGAGATTTATTGAGGGATTGGCCCAGCCTATCAGACTTCAGATGGCTAGAGAGTCATGTACTAATATATCGTTCCAGGATGCGGTCAATGTGGCCAGGAGGATTGAGATGATTATGTCACAGGGTGGTGGTCAGGGGGCTGACAAGAGGCCCCATCATTTCGGTCGTTTCAGTGGAGCCTCATATGGGGGCAGGGATTCTTCAGGCAGAGGTCATCCTCCCAAACACTTTTAGTCAGCTCTCCAGGTTTCCCATGGTACTTTAGGTGGTCGTGGTTCTCAGACGCACTATTCTGATAAGCAGCCTTACAATGCGCCACCAGCTCCCACTAGTGCACCGCTACATCAGAGTTTTCGAGGTGGTCATTCGGGTCGACAGAGTCAGAATTAGTTGCCTCACCAGCCGAGGTCTTGTTACACTTGTGGCGATCCGGGTTACCTTGCCAGATTTTTCCCTCGAGCACCAGGTAGTTCACAGCATCAGGGCTCTCGTGCCATGGTACAGGCACCAGGTGTTCCACATCCTGCCCAGCCAACTAGAGGTAGGGGTAGAGGTGCTAGAGGTAGAGGTAGATGTCATATAGGTAGAGCTCGGGCCGCTAGAGGTGGAGGCCATCCAGCAGTCGGCCGTCCCAGAGATGTGTTTCAGGGTGGTGGGGCCCAGCCCCGATGTTATGCTCTTCCAGCCAGGCCAGAGGCTGAGTCTTCAGATGCAGTCATTACAGGTACTATTCGGGTCTGTGGTAGAGATTCTTCAGTGCTATTTGATCCAGGGTCTACGTATTCGTATGTGTCCTCTTATTTTGCACTATACCTGATCATGCCTAGTGATCCACTGAGTATTCCTGTTAATGTATCTACACCGGTGGGCGATTCTATCATGGTCGATCGAGTCCATCATTTTTGTGTTGTGGCGATTGGGGGTCTTGAGACCCGTGTTGATTTGTTGCTCTAACGTATGGTCGACTTTGATGTTATATTAGGGATGGACTAGTTATCCCCATATCATACTATCTTGGATTGCCATGCCAAGACTGTGACTTTAGCCTTACTAGATTTTCCCCGTTTAGAGTGGAGAGGGACTCCTGGTCATTCTACCCGCAGTGTTATTTTTTACGTGAAGGCTCGGCGTATGGTCGAGAAGGGGTGTTTGGCTTATTTGGTATATGTGCGTGATTCTAGTGTTGAGGTTCCCTCTATTGATTTGGTACACGTGGTTCTTGAGTTCCTTGAGGTCTTCCCTTCAGAACTGCCGGGGATGCCACTCGACAGGGACATTGATTTCTGCATTGATCTGGCTCCGGGCACCCAGCCCATTTCTATTCCGCCGTATCGCATGGCCCCGCCAAAGTTGAAAGAGTTGAAGGAGCAGCTGCAGGATTTTCTTGGGAAGAGTTTCATAAGACCTAGCGTTTCACCTTGGGGTGTGTCGGTGTTGTTTGTGAAGAAAAATAATGGTTCGATGAGGATGTACATTAATTACTGGCAATTGAACAAGGTTACAATCAAGAATAAGTATCCACTATCGAAGATTGATGATTTTTCGATCAACTTCAGGGTGCCAAGGTATTTTCAAAGATAGACTTGAGATATGGCTACCATCAGTTGAGGATTAGGGCATGCAATGTCCCTAAGGCAGCTTTCCGCACTCGGTACGGGCATTACGAGTTTTTAGTCATGTCGTTTGGGTTGACAAATGCCCCAGTAGCTTTTATGGATTTGATGAACCGAGTGTTCAGGCCTTATTTGGACTCATTCGTGATAGTCTTCATTGATGATATATTGATATATTGAAGGATTATGATATTACCATCTTATATCACCCGGGGAAGGCCAATGTGGTGGCCGATGCTTTGAGTAGGAAGTCAACTAGTATGGGCAGTCTTGTTTTTATTCCGGTCAGTCAGAGGCCGCTTTCTTTGGATGTTAAGTCTTTGGCCAATCGATTTGTGAGGTTGGATATTTCTGAGCCTAGTTGAGTGTTGGCTTGTACGGTCGCTCGTTCTTCATTATTGGAGAATATCTGTGATCAAAAATTTGACGATCCCCATTTGTGTGTCCTTAGAGACACGGTGCAACGAGGAGGTGCCAAGCAGGTTGCATTAGATGTTGATGAAGTTTTGAGATTGCAGGGGCGAGTTTGTGTGCCCAATGTTGATGGGATTCGAGAGTTGATTTTAGAGGAGGCCCATAGTTCCCGGTACTCTATTCATCCGGGCGCCGCGAAGATGTATCAGGATTTGCGGCAGCATTTTTGGTGGCGTAGAATGAAGAACGATATTTTGGCATATGTGGCACGGTGTTTGAATTGTCAACAGGTTAAGTATGCGCACCAGAGGTCTGGTGGTTTATTTTAGAGGATTGAGCTTCCCGAGTGGAAGTGGGAGAGGATCACTATGGACTTCGTTACTGGACTTCCTTTGACCCGGAAGAAGTTCGATGCAGTTTGGGTCATTCTTGATAGGCTAACCAAGTCAGCGCATTTCATTCTTGTGGCAGTCTCCTATTCATCCAAGAGGTTAGCTGAGATCTATGTACGGGAGATTGTTCGCCTTCATAGTGTGCCGGTATCTATCATTTCGGACCGGGGCGCGCAGTTTACATCGCATTTCTGGGGAGCAATTCAGCGAGAGTTAGACACAGAGGTGGAGTTGAGCACAGCATTGCATCCTCAGACGGATGCACAGTCCGAGCGGACTATTCAGATATTCGAGGATATGCTCCGAGCTTGTGTTATTGACTTTGGAGGATCATGGGATCAGTTCTTGCCTTTAGCAGATTTTGCCTACAACAATAGCTACCAGTCGAGTATCCAGATGGCTCTTTATGAGGATTTATATGGTAGGCGGTGTCGATCTCCGGTTGGATGGTTTGAGCTGGGAGAGGCTCGGTTGTTGGGTACATATTTGGTTCAGGAGGCCTTGACCAAGGTCAGGATCATTCAGGATAGGCTTCATACAGCTTTGTCCAGGGAAAAGAGTTATGCATATCGCAAGGTTCGAGATGTGGCTTTCATGGTTGGTGAGCGTGTGTTGCTCTGAGTCTCGCCTATGAAGGGCGTAATGAGATTTGGGAAGAAGGGAAATCTTAGCCCTAGGTTCTTTGGTCCGTTTAAGATTCTTGATCGAGTGGGAGAGGTGTCTTATAGACTTGCATTGCCACCTAGCTTATCAGCCGTACATCCAGTTTTTCATGTGTCCATGCTTCGGAGGTATCACGGCGATCCAGCCCACGTGTTAGATTTCAGCATTGTCCAGTTGGACAAGGACTTATCTTATGAGGATGAACCGGTAGCTATTCTAGACCGGCAGGTTCGTCAATTTAGATCCAAGAATTTCCCTTCTGTTCGTGTTCAGTGGGTAGGTCAGCCTTCTGAGGCAACGACCTGAGAGTCCGAGTTCTATATGCGGAGCCGTTATCCTTATCTATTCCTCGACTCAGGTACTTCCTTCTTCTGTCCGTTCGAGGAGGAACAGTTGTTTTAGAGGTGGAGAATGTGATACCCAAAGGGTCATCACTTGTTTTCTTACCCATTATGTGCTTCCGAGGCCTTGGAAACCTCATTTAGGGTTGCCTCGATTTACCTGTGCAGTCCGGGTGCGTAGCCGGAAAGCTAAAATATGAAATTCTATGAAAAAAGCTAAAATTTGATATTAAAATGAGTAAATTTGACTTCGGTCAACATTTTGGGTAAACGGACCCGGACTCGTGATTTGACGGTCCCGGAGGGTCCATAGGAAAATATGGGACTTGGGCGTATGCCCGGAATCGATGCTTTATATGATAGGCGGTGTCGATCTACGGTTGGATGGTTTGGGCCGAGAGAGGCTCGATTGTTGGGTACAGATTTGGTTCAGGAGGCCTTGGATAAGGTCGGGATCATTCAGGATAGGCGTCGTACAGCTCAGTCCAGGCAAAAGAGTTATGCAGATCGCAAGGTTCGAGAAGTGGCTTTCATGGTTGGTGAGCGAGTATTGCTCCGAGTGTCGCCTATGAAGGGCGTGATGAGATTTGGGAAGAAGGGCAAGCTTAGCCCTAGGTTCATTGGTCCGTTTGAGATTCTTGATCGAGTGGGAGAGGTGGCTTATAGACTTGCATTGCCACCTAGCTTATCAGCCGTATATCCAGTTTTTCATGTGTCCATGCTTCGAAGGTATCACGGTGATCCAACCCACGTGTTCGATTTCAGCACTGTCCAGTTGGACAAGGACTTATCTTATGAGGAAGAGCCGGTAGCTATTCTAGACCGGCAGGTTCGTCAATTGAGATCCAAGATTTTCCCTTCTGTTCGTGTTCAGTGGGGAGGTCAGCCTCCTGAGGCATCGACCTGGGAGTCCGAGTACGATATGCGGAGCCGTTGTCCTCATCTATTCCCCGACTAAGGTACTTCCTTCTTCTGTCCGTTCGAGGATGAACGGTTGTTTTAGAGGTGGAGAATGTGACAACGCAAAGGATCATCACCTATTTTCTTACCCATTCTGTGCTTCTGAGGCCTTGGAAACCTCATTTAGGGTTGCCTCAATTTGCGTGCGCAGTCTGGGCGCATAGCGGGAAAGCTTAAATATGAAATTATCTGAAAAAATGCTAAAATTTGATATTAAAATGAGTAAATTTGACTTCGGTCAACATTTTTAGGTAAACGGACCCGGACACGTGATTTGACGGTCCCGGAGGGTCCGTAGGAAAATATGGGACTTGGGCGTATGCCCGGAATCGAATTTCGAGGTCCCAAACCCGAGATATGAATTTTTGACTAAAATTTTCTAAAGATATTCAAGGAAATTGGAAACAAAATCTGATTAGAAAGCGATGGTATCAGGCCCGTATTTTTGTCCCGGTGCCCGGTACATGTCTTTTACGTGGTTTAAGTCCTTTCTGTAATGTTTGGTTGAAAACGGATTTCGTTTGACGTGTTTCAAACTTAAAATGGAAAATTTACTGTTTTATGAAATTTGATAGAATTCATGGATTTTGAGGCTTAATTCGATGAACATGATGTTATTTTGGCGATTTGATCGCACTTAATTTGAGTTGAGTTCAAAGCATCGAGGTAAGTGTTTGGTCTTACCTTAGCTTGAGAGAATATGAGTTGAGTCTTATCTGCTACTTGCTAATTGTTGAGTACGATGTATAGGCATGGTGACGAGTATCTATACATTGGTGTCTAGCATGACCGTGAGTCTTTATATTGCGAATATTCTGATTTTGTTGTAACTTCCATGCTTAATTGATGGTTT
This sequence comes from Nicotiana knightiana, assembly GCA_005239525.1. NCBI lineage: Eukaryota > Viridiplantae > Streptophyta > Magnoliopsida > Solanales > Solanaceae > Nicotiana > Nicotiana knightiana. Next base: position 23,889 of record ML424762.1, read on the forward strand.
CTATAGTAAAGAGCATGTGAAGGGAATTGTGATCTTTAAACTTCAAGGAGCATTGGCTCGAGCTGTACCACGAATGGTGAGAATATATGAGATAATTGAATTCTTTGGAACATTGGCTCAAGTGATAGAGTAAATTATGAAATTAAAGTGAAGGAAAGAGAAAGAGTTATTAAAATATACCCTTGCCGGGTCATTTTTGCTTTAGGATTATCTCCCGTGCTGAGATGTTGAGATTATTGTTATTGTTCCCTTACCGGGATTTAAATGATGTTCACTTGCCGGTATTTCTATTTCTATTATGTGTACTCCCTTGCCCTTTGTTTGTGATTGATTTTTGGGTGAGTAAGAGTGTTAAAGCACAAAGGGTGATGTCGTGCACTATTTGCTATTGTGAGGAAGAGTGTTAAAGCACGAAGTGTGATGCCGTGCATTGTTTGATATTGTGAGGAAAGAAAGCATGAATGGTGATGACGTGTCGTACGATTTACCATTCCGTACAGATATTCATTGATTACATTATACATTGCATAGTGAAGAAAAAGAGTAAAAGCACGAAGGGTGATGCCGTGTCATAATTTACATTGATTACATTATACATTGCATAGTGAGGAAAAAGAGTAAAAGCACGAAGGGTGATACCGTGCCATGATTTACAATTATAACATTATACATTGCATAGTGAGGAAGTAGAGTAAAAGCACGAAGGGTGATGTCGTGCCATGATTTACATTGATTACATTATGCATTGCATAGTGAGGACAAGAGTAAAATCACGAAGGTTGATGCCGTGCAAGTTGTGATTTCTGGTCCTTATTGATATTCTGGCCTTGTTGTTCCTTTCTTTATTTGAAATTTCTTATATGAAACTGTTATCTCCCCACAACATGTTCCCCTTCCTTTATTGGTTGATTACTTCCTGTATTTCTTTTCCGTTGTGTATATATATATATATATATATATTCGAACTGCACAGGTTCACTTGGTAGTCTGGTCCTAGCCTCGTGGCTACTTCGCCGAGGTTAGGCAAGGCACTTACCAGTACATGGGGTCGGTTCTACTGATGCTACACCTGCACTTCATTATACTGTGCAGATTATGCAGCCGGACCCGGTGGACATCATTAGTGGGGGTGTCTTTCAGCTTATCGTAGAGGCTTCAAGGTATACCCGTTGGTGTTCGTGGGCCTTGGCATCTCTCCCATCCCTATGCCTTCGAATCTGTCTTGTTTTCCTCTAGTTTCAGAGACAGTCATGTATTTCCTTTTAGACTTTGTATTTAGCACTCTTTTAGACAGTTTGTGAATTTGTGACTCCAGGTTTTGAGAAATTTCTGCGTCGTTGTATTATGTTGTCTTTACTTAGTTTTGAAACCATATTTATTTTCGCTGTTAAGTTGTGAACTGTTGTAGCTTATTCTGTTAAATCGATGTTGTTATGCTAGTTTAACGGTACACTTTGGCTTGTCTAGCGGGTTCAACGTTAGACGCCATCACGGCCCGATGGTGGGATTTTGGGGCGTTACACTGGAGGTGAGTGATAATATGTTTGCTGGGTGTTATAAGTGTGGTAGGTTGTGGATATCTTGGAGGGGAAGGCTGATATGTGGGTGGAGGTGTTTGGTATGTAAGAGGAGATTTTGGACACTGGGCTACCATCACTGCCCCTGCTTCTTTCTTTTTAAATATGCACCCTGACTGTAAAGCTTTATTCGTAGCCTGTAATGCCTCAAAATTAGTTACCATTCCACTCTTGATCCCTTATTCAATCCTTTCCCCTAGATTGATGATGTCGGAGAATTTTTTATTCTCGATAACCATCAAACTTTCATAGTATTGTGGGTCTTGGGCCCGGAAAAAGAACATGTCCATTTGCTCTTCTTCCGATGCTGGCCTTACTTTCGTGGTTTCCGATCTCCATCGAGTAGCATACTCGGGGAAAGTCTTTGTTGGATTCATCTTGAGATCTTATATGTAGAAAACGTCTTTTTCATTCTCTGTATTAAAACTAAACTTATCCATGAAATACAATTCCATGCTTACCCAGCTAACCCACTTCTAGGGATTTGGACTGATGTACCAAGATAAGGCGTCTCCAGTGATACTTCTCATGAACATCATCATGTGAATTATCTCATATTTCCCAACTCCTACGAGCTTGTCACAGTATGTCCTTGAATGCACCTTTGGGTCACCTGTTTCATCAAACATCTCGAACTTGGGAGGTTTGTAACCTTCCGGCAATTCTACGTTTGGATGAATACACATATCTTCATAGTTCAAACCCTCAATGCCTTTACCCCTTCGACACCCTAGACATTACTTCTTAGCTTCTTAAGTTCCTCTGCCATATTCTTGATGAGCAGGTCTTTCTCGGTGAATTCTTGTGTGTATGGGGTTTGTTGTGAAATGTGAGGTAAAGTTTATACATATATGGGGTTACTTTGGTGGACTCCAGGGATTTGGGTGTAATGGTGATCATTGGTTGAGTTCTGGGGATCATGGGTAGGTTGTGGTGTGTTTTGAAGAGTATGGTAAGTAGTAGTTTGTGGATACCGAGTTGGAAGATGTTGGTGTTGAGGAGGAGTTGGTACTAATGGAGGGTTAGGAGTTTTAGGAGGCATGGCGTATTGATGAGGTGCGGGAGGATTTTGCAGGTGCTGGTTTTGTGTGTTTTAATGTGTTGGGTTTTGGGCGTTTTTGTTGGTTGATGTCTGGGACGTTCAAGACGAGAGAAAGGTTTTCCAAGTTAGGGACCTGCTCAAGTTCCCTTGTAACTCCAATATTTTCTGCTTCAACCGTAGAACCAATTATTCTGTGCCAGAGTACTCCGACCATCTGAAATTTCAATATTTTCTGCATGCGTAGCATTGTCTTTCCTCACACCGCTCATGTCACCCATATTAGCTTTTCCCTTACTTTTAGGATCACTTGGAGGATGAGGACGTGGAGGACCACTAGATCTGGTATGATATGCTGATGATGCCAGTATGCTCGAACCAACCTTACGGGGTGGGGAGATATCAAAACTAAGAAAAGAAAAAAGGTAAACAAGTCAGTAGGGGAATTTGGAAGAATATTTGCAGTATTTAAACATATATTGGGGAACTGTAACTTCACGTCCTAATTTGGGGACCTCATTGTGTCTGAGGTAGGCCTATAGACACGTAGATTTATAGAAGCTTAATGTCGATAGCTGCCTCATTTAACTAATGTAATAAATAAGTCAAACCTCTAAAATGAAAATAGTTAAAAGAGTTGCTAGTGGAATTTGCCTTAATACAATCAATTTCTAAAACGAATCTAGAAAAGCAAGTAAACAATAATTCTAATCTACTTGGTCCCGGAGGGACCTTCTCCAAGCTTGGCTTTCTTGGCTTCATCGATCAGATTCCCCAGATTGAACATGTGCAGCAGTAGATACGCCATTGCTAGGTGTCCTCCTTTGTTTCCCTCTACATTGTGACAATCCACGATCCTTTTCCTCATCTTCCCCTCAAATTCCATCAGACCCTGCTCTAAGTACTCTAACCTCTCCGTTGATTTTTTAGCAATTCCCCTCCATTCATTGATTGATTCCATGTATACCTTGTGTTGTTCCAAATGTCTGGCCTAAAACTCAAATATTATCTTGCGCAACCTCTTGTAGTTTACTTGTGCTTCAGCAGCTTCATGTATGACCCTGTTTCATCTATCGACCCCTAGCTTGAATTCTCCCGCTACGTCGTCATCCAACAATGATAGGTAGAAATACACATGACCGGCCTGGTATTGATCCGGTTCGATGGTATCCTTCTCCACAATAATATTCAGATGCCACATGTGTTGGGTTTCACACTTGAATGGAATGGCATCACCTTGAAAGTCCACTTTGTAGTGAACCGTCTTGGAGACTCGCGGTATGACTTGTTTTCTCCCGCCTTGTCTCATGACCTTGATAGGAGCATAAAGATATATACCCCTCAATCGAATCAGCACTAAGTGAGGAATATCCTTGGACTTGATGATGAACTCTCTAGCATAGAACCACTCGAACATCTAGTGGACCTTGTCATCAGTTAGATTTCTAAAGAAGTGTACCCAATCCATAATGTTTTCCGGTTGTGCAAACCTGTTTGGATGAAAGTCATTATTTTGGATGGTGGAAAGCTATGTGGTTATTCCATACTCGCCATGGACATTCGTGGCGGTACTGTCCTCTTTGAAGATGCTTTAACAACCATATCTGCAACAACAAATTGCAACCCTCAAAACGTCAGAATCCCTTCTTGCAGCGGTTCAGATCTCCGTATATCTCAGCAACGATCATTGGGACAATAGTGTAAGTTTGTCCCTCAATCCCTTCCAACAAGGTCTTGGTGACCATAGTCAAATGAGTGTGAATCATATCTCCTTGGATTGTAAATACTATCATACCCAGAAAACAGACGATGAACAGAAAAACCCGACGGTCAGTCCAGCCCAAGGAAGTGATGGCAAACTCATCATGATAAGTACGGTAGGATGTGTTGTTCCCATAACGCTCGTAGAGGAATTTGAAAGGTATGTAGGACTTCTTCAAGCATACTAACTCGTCATTCTTTCTAAGACCCATCATTTTCAGAAATCCCCTAGAAGTACGATTTTTCTGTACCAACAGACCAGTGTTGTCATAGGGTAGCCTAGCAAAACCCCTATTTCCGCAAGAAGGGGAGTCATCTCTACATTACCGAAATGAAAGAAAACCCTCATCCCAGAACATAGTAGCAACCTCGATCAGTACATTGTTTGGATGAATCTCTAGCAGGGATGGTAAATTTATGAGAACTCTTTTCACATGATTTTTGTAACTTGGCGAGAGATCTTCCAACCATTCTAGCAATAGAGGTGAGATGCTTTAGACCATGCCGAACCTGGGGACTTTGTGCCTAGATTAGTTAGCCTTTTCCCCCTCCGAATTTGACTACTTACACATTAATGATTAGCATATCGGCATGTTTCTCCAAATAATGCACATATCATGACCGTTCCCGCTGGGATTATGGAAATTATACTAACCCAAGCTAGGTTTGGACATGATGCATGCACAGTTAACATCAGAGTAGGGTTTTCTATAGAAGTCTAGACTAGTTACTTTATTTCCTATAGGCATGGTTTCTAACGTGTAAAAGTAGAATAAGCTAGACGGATTATCTAACACACAATAGCAGAATGAGCAAAGTGAACACATATAGGCAGGTTATCTAACACACAATAGAAGAATGAGCAAAGTGAACACCTATAGGTAGGTTATCTAACACACAATAGCAGATGAGCAAAGTGAACACCTATAGGCAGCATTTCGACCTTTTCTCATACAAATGTAAAAAAAACCCAGTTCCCAATTTACTAATACCCCAATTGTTATTATAAATTATTACAGACAAGAATTAAAGAATGAATTACAAAGTATGTAAACTATAAGAAGCCTGCAGCAGGCCTAAATGCACCTGGACAGGCCATGCCTTCAACTCATAACAGCTCTAAAAGCCCATGTTCATAGATACACAATAGCCAACAGTGAATGGTTCACCCATATTTCAAGGATAAGCATATAGAACCCAATCTAAAGTGTGTCAGAGTTCCCAAGGGCTGCAAGAACCCCGGGAAGTGCTCACACTATTGTAGAATGATCAGAGCAGTTCAAAAAAGACTATGGACCAAATCCTAGTGTGTCAGAGTTCACGAGGGTCTCATATGAACCCTGAGCAGTGCTCATATTAGGAAGGCCAGGGGACTGAACCTAAATTGCTTTGTCTCTCAGCCAACAAAGAATGAGGATTCACGAGAGCAGGATAGGATTAGGGGATACATTTAGGGACAAAATCACACATAGAACAGAAAAAATAGAAACACACTTGAACATAAGCAGGCTTAATAAAGTTAAGAACTAACAAATTCATATGCTAATAAGGTCAATTCATAAATATGTTCATGAAAATAATAAAGGCTTTAGATCTTGGAAAAGACACGCAGTGAATATTAGTAGAAACTGATTAAAATTTTTTAGCAGAGGTATCGAGGAATAGTGAGAACATAACAAAACAGATCACATGGTTACATGTTTAACAACAAGCTAATGAATCTACTAAGGCACTCTAGTTCTTAGGAAAGGTGTGAAATCATGTTTAACTTATAAAGATAGTCCTAGATAACACAGAATTAGGAAGATTTCATTAATCGATTAAAACTAAATTCAAGTAATGAAGTAGTAATGGATTCAACAACTCACCAGTTGAGATGAGACAAGAAAAAAAAAAGAATCCAGTAGTGTAGCAATTATCACTAAACGAAGCAAAACAATTGAGGATTTCTGGCCTTGGCTTCCAGCCGGCCAGGAATCAAAAGCACATAATAATAGTATAGCTAAAGAATAATAGTGTATGGTTTTGTTTATAGTAGTGAGAAAATTTCGAACTCTAAATCTCTCCTCGAAGGGGAGTGGGGGAGGGGTTTAAATAGTACTGAAATTGAACCCATAAATATTGAAATAATTAGTCAAAATACTAGAAAGGAAAACACTTAACAGATAATAAGAAAAGAAAAATTTAAGACCCTAATTTAGGTAAAATATACAAACTGGCAGAAAATAAAGGCAGAGAGTTACAATAAGATGAATATACATATATAGACAGAAACTTTATTAAAAAAAAATTGGAGAATCGAACCAGATTAGATCTAGAAAAGATCTGAAACCCTAGTTTTAGGGTAAGTAGAAAAAATCAAGAAAATACTCAGAGATTCATAGAGATCCATACCATAAAAGAGAAAGGAAGAACAAAGACGGAAAAAAGTTAAGGGGTTGAACCATTTTGGTTCGAAGTTGAAGAGATCCACTTGCCATGCTTAGGCAAGCGGTATATAGAAGGTCCCAGTACCAAAGAGAGGTGAGATATGGTAAGAAATCACTAGGGAATCCCATATATGGTGGGATTAGGAGAGGATATTAGGGGGAGATGGATAGGGTTTAGGGCAGTGAGGTGAGAGCATTTGAAGGCGGTGGCCGATGAGGAATGGCTAGGGTAAAAAAGGGAGGGCGTTAGTTAATTAAAACGGGGGAAGAGATGTGAGCCGTTGATCTTTCAAGATCAACGACTGGATTTAGGCAGGGTATGATCGGGTAGTAAATGGGTAACGGTAATTGGGACATAGGTATTGGTCTTGGGATAACTGGGTAGGTTTGGGTCCGAAATAGGTTTCAAATTGAGGCCAGATTTAAAATACCCAAATTTAATTAATAAATAATTTTTAAAAATAATAAATAAATAATAAAAATTTCATTTGTGCACAAAAACAAATAAAACCCATAATTTAATATTATTAAAATATTATTTTGGCATAAATAAAGTAATTATACATTCATATAGGCTATTATTGTAAATGTGGAATTTTAGCCCTTAAAATGCAAATGTAATTATGACAAATATGCTAAAAATATTTAAAACCTAATATGGGTGTAAATGATAAAATTAAATGATAAAATCATCATAAAATAATTTGTGAGGGAATTAATGAGTATTTATATGATAAAAAATATAGGAATAAATTGATTTAAAGCCTTTAAAAATTATAGAAAATTATGGAATTTTTTTTGTTCCTGCTTGTAAATCAAATGATGATGCATGTACACTACTTTGAAAGTGTATATATATATTTGAAAAATATGAGGGAAAAATTGATAATCAACAAAAGCATGTGAAAGTAGGGTGCTGCATGTGACGAAGCATGTTGAGGCATGTGAAAACATGTGAAAGTGGGATCCGGATGGTTCAGAAGGATGTGGAATTTTGTCTTGGCATGGGTAGATGATTTTTTAGGGTTTTTTGGTCAGTAATGTGGGATTATGATGGGATTATCAGGGATAATTATCTTTCACTAATTTTCTCGGTTTGTCTTCTAGGCATCTTTTCAAAGATCTTGTATAGTAACGCTTGGAGCTTGACTGTCCTTCTTCGCTATGTTCCTTCTTCTTTGGATTGAGGGATGTTATCTGCAACCTTAATCTGGAGATGTCTTGAATGATTTTTCCCCAGATGACTTCATACAGAGTTTGATACTCCTTTGGAGCTTCTCGGACTTTTTCCCAGTGAGGTTGAGTGCTGGTATAATTCCAGCTTGCCCAATCTTTTGGCCATATCTCTTTCGTGATGCACCAGTTTTGCTGGAAGATACTTCTTGGTACTTTACTATATTCTTCTTCCATGGATAAAATGGACACGGGAAATTTCTACTAGAATGACGCCTCTGCTTACGCCTGGACTTTTCTGTTAATAATCATTAATCGCCTATGAAATATGAATAGCTTTTCTTTGTACGAACCGTTGAAAAATTTATCTAATATCTTCTAGGCTTGAACCATAGTAAAAATACTTTAAGAGTTGGTTCAATGTTTTCAAAATCTTTGAAGACGTTGCACTTGAATTCCATGTAAATGTAGTACTGATGGCATATGTACTAGAAAAATCATAATAGTTCTTGTGGAAAATCCTTGGCTTGTGCTACGAATATATGGCAAAACGAATATTCTGGATTGACCCCATAAGGCTTGAGAATGGATCCTCCATGTTACCGAAAAACTAGGAGCTCATAATAAGTTCTTCTTTCCATTATAATTGATGAATCAAAGGGATCCATGAGGTTGAACAACTCCAGTGGATGATCCGTTGGCTTCAATGAACTTGTTCCTGATACATTTGAAAACATGAAGATATGGCTGATTATCTTTTGCTTTGACTTCAGTTTTGCTGGGGAAAATCTCTTTGAGAATTATTCTGATCTAGACAGAAAATCTGTGCGAATATTATCCTTTCTTTTCAGGTGCTTGACTTGAAACTTGTATGGAGAGAACCATTGGGCCCATATGAGAATTTGAGGGTTGGGAATAATTTTTTCATTTATCTGGATCATTTTTGGGAAGGATTTCATATTCATTTCTATCAAAAAGTCTGTATGAATCAGGAAAAAATTTAAATTCTTGATTCCATTCTTTACTGCAAGAATTTCCTTGAAGGTGGAGTGATAACATTGCTCGGCATCTTTGAACTTTCCGCTGGCATATCCACATAATTTCCTCTGGCCATCTTTTTCTTCAAATAGAACGATACTCCAATATTCATTGTTGGTATTAGTTTGCACTGTCTTCTTACCTTCTGAAGCGATATAAAGGGACTTGACATTTTAAGATATCTACTTTATTTCCCTTACTACATCATTTTGTTTCTTTCCCCATGACGGAGCATTTTTCTTGAGCATATCATTGAGCGAAGAAATGTATGTAGAGATATTTGGGATGAAATATCTTACGTAATTTAATACACCCAAGAACTGTTGGATCTGTTTTGTTGTGTGGCTGGTATTTGTAAATTCTAGTAGTTCTTGACATATATATGGTCCTGTACTGTATGCACCTTAGAAAAAATGCATTCCACGAAAATTAATATCTTTTTGGGCAAGAACCATCTTTTTTGCTGAAAGCATGATCCCATAATGTGTTATCAATGCGTTAAACTGATGAAACATGTTGAAATGTTCGTCCAATGTATCACTAAATAACAGGATGTCATCAATGTAAACTAAAGAGGTACGGAGGATGGGCTGGAATATTTTTATCATGGATTTTTGGAATAAGAAGGGTGCAATTTTTAACCCGAAGGGTATGACTTTCCACAGGAAAAGATGATCGGGGATGCAAAATCCCGTTTTAGATCATCCTTCAGGGTGGATTCCCAATTGCCTAAATTCAGATTTTAAATCAAACTTGAAAAAATAGTTGGCCTTGGCTAAGTGGGAGAAAAAAGTGATTTTATTTGTTATAGGGAATTTGTTATCTTGGAGGAAGTTGTTAAGTGGCTGGTAGTTAATGACTAACCTGGGTTTTTATCTTTCCTGCTCAGCTCTTTTGTTGACATAAAATGCCTCGCATACCTATTGTGAATCTGGATTCATGCCTTAATGAGTGTATTTTGTTGGATTGATATTTTAATTCTTCTTGAAAGGGATCTTGATATAAAACTTTTCATTTTTTCATAACGGGCTTTTTCCTTTCTTTATGAAATCCTTATGGGATTCAGCACATGAATGCTGAATGTGATTTTGCTCAATCTTTTTGCTTTGTTCGTCATGGGGGATTTGGAATAGCCTTGGAATCTCATAATAAGGTTTGAACTGCTTCTTAAAGGTTATCCCATTGGTCTTGATCTAGAGTTGATCTTTCAGTTGCCAAAAAATGTCGAATCCAACAATGAGATCTTTTCTTGGTACATCAGACTCTATCAACTTGGTTCCGTACTTAAATCCTGGAAAGAATTCAATTGTGACTGAATTCTTTGTGATGACGGTGGTAGTCAGGAGTCCATTAGACGTAGTGTTAAAATCCTTAAAGTACATCACTGATTGATCTTCGGGGAGAACAACAGGATTCATGAGTGAACAAGTAGCTCCAGTGTCGATGAAAGCAATAACTCGAGTTGGTTTATCCCATTTGGATGAATAAACCTTGAGTCCTACTTGAGGGATGACTACGAGAGCGTTGATCTTCTGTCGGGCTTTGGCCACCGGTTCTGAAATTTGGTAGTGGTCATCGCCTTGATCCTTATATATATCAAGCGGGAATAAAGTTTCTTCAGTGGGTTCATCATCCACAGAGAATATGGATTCAAGGTCTTCATTGTTTCGAGATGTATGCCAGTGTAATCTTCAATCTCTTCAAGGAGTTTGATAGATCTTGTCGACTGGGGACAATTTCTCCCAAAATGTCCAATTTTGTGGCAAATAAAGAATATTTTTTTCTTGTGAAAATTTCTTGGCTTTCTTCGTCTGAAATATTTTGTGCCCCTCTTGGACCCTGGTTTTCCATCTGGAATTCTTGTCCATCTGAAACTCCTAACTCCTTTCTGTCGCTTAGATGTGTGGCTGGAACATCCTGATCCGGTGATCAGATCAGATCTGCGACATGCCTTGCCAAGCACTGGATTGTGTTGGATGACGTGTTTTAGGATTGGGTGCTTTGTACAAATGTCCTCTAATGCGGCGAAAATAGCTTGCCTGATGTAGCCGACTTGTGGTATTTTATCAATTGAAACTTTTCTTCAATGATGGTCATGGTTCGGCTTGCCAACAACGTTGGAAAGGAAGAGACAAAGTCTTGCTTAAGGTTGATGTCTCGTCCAATTTCAAAGTACATCTTATCCATTTTTTGAAAATGCATGTCAATGTAATTTTTGTCGAATGACACACACTTCATCTCGAAGAGTTGTCTTCATATTTTCTCTTGTCTTAGGCCACTATCTCCACAAAAAACTTCATGTAGGATTCTGATGTTGAAGGCAAAATCCTGGGAAGTAAGAAAAGTATTTTTGTCTTGAATCCCAAGTGAGTTCCATCAATCTTTGAGGATTCCTTAGAACCGTGAAGTTAGTTCTAACAGGATGATATACTTTTCTCATTCCACTAAGTATTTTTTCACCATCCAAGTATAGAAGTCTTGGATCCTTTGAGGACATTTTGAAACCTTGACGTCATCTAAGATGAATGTGTGGAAGCCAGTTCCAACAGGTTTTGATGCCATGGGTTCGTGTTTTCTTTCTGGGATTGGTTCATCCGTCATGCCTTTTTTATCCTCATCTACTTTAGATATTTTTAGGTCTCTCGGTTGGATCATAGGTATTGGGGGATCGTCTTCTCCGGAAGAGTTTGTTGTGGATTCATTTCATGATTGAGAGCTATCTTAAATTGTATAATTGTCTGATGGATTTAGAGATTCCAACCATGTGGTATTTCCTTCTCTTATGTTTCTTGGCTGGGAAACATAGAGGTCTGAAGTCTTATGATCACAATTCATCAGATTTTCGGGGTTAGACCCTTTTGATCTTTCGCCTTGATATCGCCTTTTCTTGGTTTGTTTCTGGGCTATAAGAGCATCTTTTCTTTCCCAATCCATTTTTTCAATATTGAATTCAGGTTCTTCTTTCAAGGATTGAGTGAAAGATATAGGATTCTATGAGGTAGTAGGAAAATTAGAAAAGGTGTAGTCAAATTTTGGTGGGGAATATGCTTGTGTTAACATGGGGTAGAAGGTAGAGTTTTAAGGGAAAAGTGGGGTTTTTGGTGACTCAAAGCAGTCATTTCTCAAAAGTTGAATTTGTTCCTTGATTGAAATCGTTTGTTGTTGTTGGAAGAACTGGAAAAGTGAAGTTCCCGGTAGACAAATCTCATATTGTAAATTTGCCAATCTTAGCTCCAAGACTTTGATTAGTCCTGCATGGTGAGACGGCATCTACTCCACCTTTTTCTCAATTGTTTCCACTTTTCTCATCATCTTGTTTTGTGTAATGGCCACATTTTTATGGTTTTTCCAATATTGTTGAACACTTTGTTTTGACAAATGGAATTCTCTGATTGCCAGTTCATTGTTCCTTAGATGTCACTTGTTGAGGGGTTTTTTGTCCAGTAGGTAGTACTTTGTTTTTCTTGGGGACTTTTTGGAGCATGGTTGATACCCTCTTTTTAAAAAGGTTGAAGTGAAGGAAAATCTTGGGTATGAATTGAACTTGAAGGGCTCAACATGAATATTTGAGGTTGTGTGGACTTTTGGGTTGATGGAGTTTTAGGTTCAGGTGGCCTTTTGGATTCTGGGTTACGAGCTGATAGTGGTTTGGATTTCGGTGTGGTTTCACTCTCTTCCCAGCTTGGAGTGAATTTATCTGGTAGTTTTGGCCATTCTTGGGGTTTGTAACTGACAAGAAATTCATATTTACCTGGATGGATTAATTTTTCAATTGAAGGATCTTTATTTTCATACTTGGCTCGAATTTGCTTTTTAGTGGTTTTCCCCTTTTCTTGGATTTTGGTTTGGTCTCGTTGAGGACAAATCTTTCCCAATGATGTAGGTGATATTCATCATATTTTCTAATTGGATCTTCCAAACAGTCCTGGCAGTCGCAACCGAGATCCCAAGGACAATAACCCGTAAAGGGGAATTTGAACCACCAAAATCTTCTGTCCCCTTGGTCGAAATATTTACACCAGTCATGTTCTTCCTTGATAGTTTGTATATTCTGGAAGGGTTCCCTTTCTGGTTCAGGTCAGGGTCTGTGTCTTTGGGTTAGTTCATTTGGCATGAAAATATGGTTTTATTGAGTTTTTTTGAGATGTGAATGGTCAAAGATTATGTAAAGACTTTTGTTATTTCTTTTGGTAAAGTTGGCTCACCAGATTGCAGGGATTCTTCTGGTTCTCTTAACCCTTCATAATTTGTGATCCAGGAACCAGGAAGAATTTTGATAAGCTCGTCTCTTGAAATTTGTCTGGGTATTTGGGTGCACATGGTGTTTCCTTTGGTAGCATCATGGCCTAGATCGAATGCCATACTGCGCACATGGTGGTTATACAATATTATGTCGGTAAATATTGATCTTCCAACCAAAAATAATAGTGTTTATTTGATGATTTGATTATGGTTTAACTTGGAATTTTAATTACTGTTGAATTTCCTTACTACCTCCATGTCGCTCTCTCTCTCTCTCTCTCTCTCTCTCTCTCTCTCTCTATCTCTCTCTCCTTATGTTGGCATTCCATTCCATGTGAGGGTACTTGGCTTTATATACTAGTACTATTACATATGTATAAACGTCCCTTTTACTGGGAATACTGCATCTTTAATGGATCCAAGAGGTACCTCAGTAGGAGGCACTAGTTTTTTATAGAAGCGTATTCTCTATCCAGCGGATTTTGGTGAGCCCTATCTATATCGGAGCCTATGTTATGTTGATTCTCATACATTATTTTGAGGTATTGACAGGGCTTTTTCATCGGCTCTTCCATACTTTTCTTGTGTCAATTTAGAGGCTCCATAGACAAGCTGTGGGTCACGTATGTATAGGGAAGAACTAGAAATATCGTTTTGTTCTTTCATTCCACCTATGGACCACAAAGTGTATTATTTCGTCATCTAACAATGGAACTCTTTAATTAATGAAATCAGTATTGTACATTCCCATCTTCTCCATTAATCATTATATGTTATTTCTTTGTCAATTATTCATGGGCAAGGCTAGATAGTAGGCACTATTCTTACTTGAGTGGCTTCCAAAAAGGCACCTTTAAATCCACATAGGAAGGGAAAGGCCCAAAAAACCCAACAGTTCTCCCCCTCCCGACTATGTGGAGGAGACCACCATCCTAACGATCCGGCAAAATTCTTCAAACTTCCTTCTTGGGAAAGATTAGAAAATATGTCGAAACCATTATCATCTTGTGTAAATCTTCTCAAGTTCAAGCAGCTTAAAATCCAACATATGTCCAATCCAATGGTATCTCACGTCAATATGTTTCGGCCTACCATGAAAAGTAGATTTGTTTCCAAGATGAATAACAATTCACCGCATTTCGATACTTCTTCTTTCAATAAAGATATCTCATTATCCACTTCACTGCATTCCGATGCTCTCTTCCTAGGTTTGAAAGAAAGCGGCTAACAATATGAATAACGTGAGAAATATCCGGTGTCGTACATATGTGCATACATCAAACTTCCAATAACTGAAGCATAAGGAACGTTCTTCATATCTTCCTTCTTATAAATCACTAGACAGATACAACTTTGTGCTCAATTTAAAGTGTATAGCTAAAGGTGTATTGACAACCTTAGCTTTATCCATGTTGAACATGCGAAGTATGTTCGAAATGTACTTCTCCTGTGATCACAACAACTTCTTGACCTCTCTGTCACGTCGATATGCATGCCAAGAATCTGTTTTGCTAGTCCGAAGTCATTCATAGAAAAAGACCTTTTCAACTCTTGCTTGAACTTCTTAATCCTGCAAGTATTATGACCAAGGACAAGCATGGCATCAACATAAAGCAATAAGATAATAAAGTCACCATAAGAGAATTTTTTGCACAAAAACACAATAGTCTGAAGAAGTCTTCTTGATGCCCTGCTGACTCATAAAAGAACTTCATGTACCACTACCTAGGTGCTTGTTTCAAACCATATAAGCTATTTTTTTAACTTGCAAAGATAATTCTCCTTTCCTTTAACTTCAAAGACTCTTAGCTGCTTTATAAAATTTCTTTATCTAAATCACAATGGAGAAAAGAACTTTTAAATCCGTTTCCTCAACTTCTAAATCTAGACATGCATCTAAGCCTAGAACAACACGAATGGATGACATCTTCACAATTGAATTGAAAATTCTCATTTCAGAAGCCTTAGGTTGGGGAAATCAACTAAGACTGCAATTTTGAGTGAACAATCTCTGAATCAGGGTTTGAAGGTTCCATCAGGTTTGTATGATGATTACGGACTTGGGTGTATGTCCGGATCGAGTTTTGGAGAACCCGGGAGCATTTCAGCATATATTATGGAAGTTATCATTTTAGAAGGATTTCATGAATTTGGGGTTGGAGTGCATATAAGTGAGGTTGGTGTCCTTTTGGGATCCCGAGTCTGGGAATAGCCCGTATGGTGATTCTTGAGTTGGGAGCGCGGTCGGAAGTGAATTCGGATGTCTGGAGGTCATTTTGAAGTCATTTGGCTAAAGATAGAAATTTGGAGGATTTTGAGAAATCTGATCGAAAGTGGAAGTTTTGATATCGAGGTCGGAATACGATTCCAGAAGTTGGAGCAAGTCCGTAATGTCTAATATGACTTGTGCGTAAAATTTGAGGTCAATCGGACGTGATTTGATAGGTTTCAGCATCAGATGTAGAAGTTTGAAATTCTAATTTCTTAAAGAATTGGATTTGAGTGCGATTCATCATCCCGGCGTTGTTTTATGTGATTTGAGGGCTCGAGCAAGTCTGTGTCATGTTTTGGGACTGGTTGGTATAATTGGACGGGGTCCCGGGGGCCTCGGGTGGATTGCAGGTGTTTAGCGGATCAAGTTGAAGTTGGAAGAAGGGCTGAACTGCTGTCATCCGGTGCAACCTCACCTAAGAGGCTTTGACCGCAAGTGCGGAGTCGCAGGTTCGGCCTGGGAGTCGCAGGTCCGAGTGTGGGTTTGGCCGGGCTGGGAACTGCAAGAGCGATGAAAATTCCGCACCTGCGAAGCAGTATGTGCGGACAGTGGGGGCGCATGTGCGCTTTGGCTGGATTTGAGGGAAACCACAGGTGCGATGGATTTCGTCACACCTGTGAGATTGCAGGTGCGGAAAATGCCTGGGCAGAATGCTTTAAAGATCGGGTTGAGCCATTTCTCTCTCATTTTTCTTTGGGTTGAGACATTTTTTGGAGAGGTTTCCAATGGGGATTTCACCAAGCATCAAAAGGTAAGTTGTTTTACTTGTTTCTAGGGTTAAGTACAAGATCTTGCATGGATTCTTTTTTTTTTTAAGCAAATATACTACTAGGCTAGATACCTAGTAGCTAATATATAAATATAAAACAAATATGTCCAAAGATTACAAGATGTTCGTAATTACCTACAAATTGTATGAAAATACTAATAAATTGCAAACTATATTCTAAAGAGCTAACTATTACAACTCTGAAGTGCTTCATCTTCATGAGGGTGTTTGTGGAGTCCAATGTCAATGCCAAAAACCAAGTAGCACCTAAACAATTCTCACCAGGCGCCAGGGTATATAGTACATTGACAATACTGAAAATCCAACAAGAACACCACGAATCTGATGCAAGCAACCTCATCCAACTATTTGAACCATAGTCTCTCTTCCTTATCCAATCATAGTATAAGATAGCAAGTGAATGTAGTAGTTGAGCCATTCGCAATGTATGTATTGTGTTATCACCTTCAGAATGAGTGTGTAAACACACTAATACCACTGAAAATTGATACCACACCATGAAATACAGATTAGGAAGCCTTACACATTGCAAAACTCTAGCAATTAACCAACTGATCCACTGGTAGTCTGTTTTCA
>ML424765.1:0-45885 GCA_005239525.1 Nicotiana knightiana
GGTTTTTCTTTGGACCACGATTCTTTTCCAAGGGTGTAACTTGAACCGGGTAATTTAAATTAATGTTTATTTTTGTTTTTTTAGTGTAGTTAGGAAGAAACTGAGTAAATTAGAGATACCCCATGACATGGTTGATACCGGCATATTAGGCTATGACATACATTCTGCTTTCCCTTGTATTTGGTTTGACATGTGATGCCTGAGTAAAAATAAATAGCATATTTTGTGACGCCTTAGCTCAGTTGTTTGACTTGTATGCTACATAGTGTAATATTGCTTAATTCTCTCAATTTGGTGTGCTTGATTGACTTGAGAGTTGAATAAAACCATTGTGATTGAATCATGTGCAATGTGCGAGTGAGGTTTAGTGATTGTCTATGCTATCTTGTGTAGTCTAGAACTTGCTCTGTGTGTTAATCGAAGCGAAATTGTAGGTTATGCTAGTCTAAGAGATGCGTAGGCATTTTCTTGCTTGATCATGGATGTGCTTGTAACATAAGTATTACATTTTCCATTACTAGCCCCTTTGAGCCGTATTGACCTTTTCTTTGGTACCCGCATTACAAGCCGTACCCCTATTTTGTTCTTAAATTGAGATTTCTTGCACCTTTTCCTCCTAAGGCACTTAGTCGCTAAAAGAAGTAAGGTGAGCTATTGGGGATTAACTTTTGAGTGGAGCCATGGAAAGACTTGTTAGTGCATTAAAAAAATTGTAGTCAAAAGTCATGAATCTTCATGTATGGAGTGTGTGTCGAAAGAAGAAAAAAAAAAGAAAAAAATAATAGAAAAAATATATGTACCAAAAGATACACACCTCCAAATTTTATTAGTTGTGCTAGTGAGAATATAGAAGTGCTTAATTGAAAGAGGGCTATGTTGAATATGAATTGTGGCAAAGGAATTGGTTGCGAAGAATATGTGTTGATTTGTGAAAGTAGTGTATTAAAGTGCTTATGAGGGTTAGTCACTATTCCTAAATATCCTACCCATCCCTTAGCCTACATTACAACCTTAAAAGTCTTAATTGATCTCAGACTTGGCTAACTTAAATTAGTGAAGATCTACACTACGGGCAAGCTTATGTACGGCCACAGGATGCATATGAATTCTTTTTGAGAGTGAGTGAATTTGTTCAATTGTGTGACGTCCTTAAATAATGTTCAAAAGTATATTTGAATGTGTGGACTAGATATATTCACTCTCTTGTTGTTGGTGAGGGCACATGATCTCATGAACGATTGGTAATATTGTAATTTTCTTGTGGGTAGGTGCGTGAATTGAGAGGGCTTAGTGGTTGCAAGTCGACTCTTGAGGTTGGGTGGTTGCAATTAGGTTGTTGGTATGATTGATTGAATTGTTATACTTGGGCATGTTTAAAGAAGAGAAAGAATGTGAAATTTTCTATGTTCTTACTTGATTGCCGGTATCGATCATAGTTAAGGGGTAATGTGTGTGATTGAAAAGTAAAATACTCCTTGTTAATGAAATGTGTACGTGTTGAAGGATATTGCTCGAGGACGAGCAAGAGTCTAAGTGTGGGGTGTTGATGCGTGGCTAGAATTCATAGTTTTAAGCATTATATACCTTACATTTTATGTTCTTTTGTGATAAAAATACACGTTATATGTGCATAATGGAGTCTATTTCGTGTGTAGGTGAATTGGATATGGAAACTGAGCTAAATGGGTGCATAAACATCGAAAATACGCTCAAGAGTCGAAAAGGAGTGACCCGGGAAATACCCGGGCGTTTGGCCCCTAAAGTCAGACATGCCCAGGCGTTAAGGGGGCGTTTGGCCCTTAAGGCCAGGGTGACCGTGGCATTAGCCAGGCGTTAGACCCCTAACGTCAGGCCTGCCCATGCATTAAGGGGGCGTTTGGGGCTTAACGCCTGGGTGCCTGGTCCAGCCAATTCCGAGTTGTAAAGGTTTTTAAGTGTTTCCCGGTTGGAATAGAAGTCTCCTACACGTTTAGGGTTTATCCCAAACGTATAAATAGACCCAATAACACAACTTTGAAAGGAGGATGCTATTTTTGGAGAGAATATACACACAAGATCATTGAAGAAGCAAAGGATTATCAGTTTTCTTCATCTTAATCTAGTATTTTCCATTGATGCAAAGACTTATGCAATTGTTTAATTCTAGTATGAGTGGCTAAACACCCATTGTTCTGGGGTTGTGGTTTAGCCATGAATATTGTTATTCGATATTAACTTAACCTTGATTTTAATTCNTAATCTTAGTGCGTTCTAATGGATTAATTCCATAGGAATATAGGCGTTAATCTATTGAGAATAGGCGAGTAGTACTTCGGGAGAAGGCTACGAGAGCAATTATCGATTAATTAGCAACCATGAGTGAATTATATGAAAGAGAGAGTTAATTAGAATGCAATATGAATGGTGAATTGATCACAACCCTGGAATATTTGTCTCTATTGAATACACAACAATATTCTCGTTACTTGATAATTAGTTCATATAATCATAAAATAAATTAGTTATATTCTTGGATTTTATTTTGGCTCGATTAAATAGCAATTAGAGTGATTCAATAAGTAGTTTACGCAAGTCCCCATGGGTTCGACATTCGATTTAACATTATATTACTTGCTACGACCATGTATACTTGCGTGTGCGATTTGGGACCAACATTTATCAATTGACGTTGAATTAGATTACAATTAGATTACGTATCCTTATAACCACATCACAAGTTTTATCATTACTCCAATTTCGAGTTAAACATTCTCCACTAACAAAGACAAGGGATAGGGGAGAGGTCGAGAATTTGGAGAATCAAATGACCAAATTTCAATAGTTCACATTGTTGTAAAATCCTTACCAACTTCGAAAAAGATTTTTTGTCAGACAACATATATAATTTGACTTATTGAAATCTGAAGCTAATCAAACATACTATTGGAGAAATTCAAAATACATTGTTCAGTTATTGAAGTTACAGAGATCTGGATCACATTATCAGGTAACTTGGAAGATCATTGCGCGTGCATTTGATGACTCAACTCAAATGCATTTTAGTCGAACTAACTGGAGATTGGCATTTAAACCTGCAACATTGTGCTGGAAAAGATTTGTCTAGTATATATAAAAGTTAAAAAAAATTATGAACATTGTATCATGCTTCAAATGCATTTGGTATTTAACTCAAAACCTGATCACTTTTACATTACCAAAGCTTGTATTCAAATGGCGATAATCTTTTATAAAACAAGTGTGAGTTCAATTTTCAAGTCAACACTTTGGGGGCAACCCGACCCTGTTTGATCCGGGTCTGGACACGCTCAAACTCCGAGATCCGACAAGGAATAGTAATCCCACCCGGGTGAGTAAACCCATACTCATCTTCAACCTCCCTCAACAGCCCACTAAACAAAGGATGATTAAAATATATTACAGGAACCATAACTCTTTTAAAATCTCCATCTTTTTGTCCCACATAAACTGCCATGTGACCTTTTGGCACAGCCATAGATTTCTTTTCAACTGGTTCTTGCCCGATTTGTATGTAACCTCGACCCGTACCCGTACCCGATCCGGACCCGGAGCGCTGAGTCTTTGAGCAAATAGTCTTGGCTTTGGTCTTGAGACGTTTTGTCCAGTTTAAGAATGTTAAAAGGGGTTTTGCACTGGGATTTGGAAGTGGGTTATTCTTTCGGTACTTCGCCGGCGATCTTATTCGCCGGAATGTACACCGGAAAAGTGTGATGACCCGATGTTTGAGAAAATAACCTTGGATCTTGCCCATGTGTTATATATCTCCACAAGAAAGTCCCGAAAAGTGTAGTTCAGGTCCCTAAACGTTAATAACGACTAGCAAAATCCAACAGTCACATGTCCTTAATACAATATTTGCTATTTTAGGTGTCAAATACTATACTAAGATACAAGGGAAGAGCTCAAAAAGCAAGAAAATATACAAATGAAATAATGTGTTATTGTGTGTTCAAGGAAAAGGATATTCAGAGAGAGAAGTGGGTATATTGAACATTGATATTTCAAGATGCCTGTTTCATTCAAAAACATATAATGGAAATTATTTTAAAAAGGAGGATAAAGGAATAGTTCTAAAGCAAGATCTTTACTTAAAAGAGTCAAATGAGAGAAAAACGTGGGAGTGGACGGGGAGGAGGAGAAGAAAGCGGAATAATAGAATAAGAGAAATTAAGTGGTGACTGATAATTAGGGGCAGATGTAGCGTTTCGGTTATGCTGCAACTGAACTAATAACTTTGTATGAATTTATATATAAAATCTTAAAATCTCAATAAGTAAGAACTCATTTTTTTTAAAAATAAAAAAAGTTTAATGCTAAAAATTTTAAAAGATAAATTTACTAAATTAAATTTTTTGATCTGCCGCTACAGATAATTAACTTATAAATTATAGGATATAATTCAAAGAAAGAGTACATAATCCATGGAGAAGTAGGATGAGTTATTTGACTTTATCTACGAATTGGAGATCCAAATTTTTGGAGAACTGCGTGATATTTTTTTAGTCAATGTGGGGGTGCTTAATATAATTCAAAAGTCGAGTATCTTTTCCATATGAAAAAAAAAGATACAAGATTCTTTTTCTCCTTTTTGTTGTTAGATACAAGTCAAAGATTGAGGGCTAACTAATAAACATATCAGAAAAATACATGTGAATGAATAAATAAATTGCACATAACAGAAAGAGAACAATTGTTTAATGGAAAAAATAAGGAAAGGGTACATAATGTAATTTGGGTAGGTGTGGGATTGAGACTGCCCCTACTAAAAAACAGTCAAAAACCGTCCACGTCATACCGATCGAAATCGGTCGGAAGCGGAAACCGATCAAAATTGGTCGGCAAAAGTTAAAGAAAAAGTTTCACACAAAGATACTGACCACCCTCGGTTGGAAAAAGTTGTCACGACCCATTTTCCCTTTCCGTAACACATCGTGACCGCACCTAGTCGCTACGACTAGGTAAGCATATTAACGTTGAAATAACATAAATAAAGAAATAATGGACAACTAAGTTTCAATATATACTATATAATGGTAGACTGCCGCAAGGAATTGGAAAATCACTCAAAAAGCCTTCCCGGGCCCACATCTCTGAATCGAGTAGAAACCAAATAAGAACACTTATTCACTCACGAGTTCACTCGTACAAAAATCATCCAAATTCGACACCTAAATCTCACTCCAATCTCAGATTTTTGGTTGGGGAACTTTTCCCCAAATTTCCCAACTCCTCACTCAAATTCCTTCATTAGATGAAGAATACAATAATAGATTAATGAAATATGATTAAAATATGATTAGGAATCATTT
Source organism: Nicotiana knightiana (assembly GCA_005239525.1). Taxonomy (NCBI): domain Eukaryota; kingdom Viridiplantae; phylum Streptophyta; class Magnoliopsida; order Solanales; family Solanaceae; genus Nicotiana; species Nicotiana knightiana. The sequence continues at coordinate 5,328 of ML424765.1, forward strand.
CCCAATGATTTCGTCTGAAAATACTTCTATTTATCACCTAAATCCGAGCTCTCAAATTCAAATGGTGAAGAATGACATAAACCCTCAAAATTTCCCCTTTTTCTGCCCAACAATCTCGCACCTGCGAGCCAAGGATTGCACCTGCGACGCCGCACCTGCGGAATTTCCATCGCAAGTGCGGAAATGACTTAAGTTCCCTGGGTCCGCATCTGCGAAAGGAGGGTCGCACCTGCGGATGTGCTTCTGCGGACCCTTGTCCGCTTCTGCGGTCCCAAACCGCTACTGCGTTCCTTCACTCGCACATGTGGGCATCGTAGATGCGGAATTCCCCTTGCACCTGCGATCCCAGACTTTTCCCAAAAAATCTGCTTCTGCGGTTCCATAGCCTCTTCTGCGGCTCTGCACCTAGTGCGATTACACTAGATACAGCAACATCAGCCAAATCTCCCAAGTCTATTTCAACCCGTTAAGCACCAGAAACTCACCCGAGGCCCACGTGACCTCAACCAAACATACCAACCAATCCTAAAACACCATACGAAATCAGTCGAGCCTTCAAATCACATCGAGCAACATCAAAAATATGAATTATTCACGGATTCAAGCCTAATGAACTTTTGTTGGCCCAAGAAAGGAAATAGTTTTGAAGATTGACAAAGGAACTTTGAGATGAACCAGGTCCATCACAGGTGACATAGACCAGCAGAGTTAAAGGCACATGAGATGCACATGCATGAGATAAATGTATTCTTGTAAAATTGAGATATCTTCTGATAGAAAATATTGCAAAAACGAAATTGGAGAAGGACTCCTTATTCAATAAGAACAGAATCTAAGATAAGGAAGGATTTAGGAGTTGAGTTTGACTAGAACTCTTCTGCCAATGAAGAGTTGCATTAGGGTTCTAGTTAATTCTTTATCTACTAACTCCTATAAATTGCAGATTGTTCTTAGTGTATATAGACGCACAAAAACATAAATTTATCAAGAATTGAGAGCAAAATTCGTGAAGAAATTTTGCAACCAGTTCGAGTCAAATTGGAGAGTGCGAATCTGGAGCTACTTGAACCAACTAGAAGAACCAGTTCCATCTGTTGTCTTTTAGTTTAGTTTATTTGTAGTAGGTGATTACAAATTGTACCTTTCAGCTTTCTTAGAAGCAAATTGTACTAGGTACTTGTTGTATCATTCAAGTTAGATTTAACTTGACGTAGTCACAACATCCTGTGGTGTGTTATTATAAGGGTTAGAGTTAACCCTTAGGTTTACAAAAGAGTTTATTTTGTAAATGTTGTTTGGCTCATTATTGTAGTGAAGTGTTTGGAGAAAATGCTACTGAGTAGTAGGTCGTGGTTTTTCACCTTTTGAGCAGGGTATTTTCCACGTAAAAATCTATGTGTTTTTTACTTTTCTGCATTTATTATTCCGCAACAGTACGAGTTGGAACACATAGAAGAACCAGGTCCTTCTATAACGACAACACTCGAAAATTGGACACCACACAAATCACCCCCCCCCTCTTGTGTGGTATTGACGTATAAAACATCAATTGATATCAGAGCGGGTTATCCTTGAAAAGGATAACACGTTAGGAAAAGATCAAGATGAGTGCACTACCTGAAAAGTGTAAAGAGAAATCCACCACTAGGCCACCACTATTCGATGATCACTTGCAAATGACTGATGGATGCTTCAAATGTGGTAAAAAGAACCACATGATCAAGAATTGTCCTATGTGGGAAGTCGAGTGGAAAAACGAAGGAACAGAAAGAAGGAACAGGTTCATGACAAGAAGAACTACAACAAAAGGTCATCCAAAGCAATAGTTGTTGAACGAGCTCTTATAGCAGTTCGGGAATCTAAAGATGAACCTGATGAAGAATTTGAGATAAGTTTTCTGGACCTTAAGGATAAAATTAAAATCCTTTCTAAAGATAGACTATTTGAATTGTTGTTAATTTTAATTGATGAATCTAAGAATATAAGTTCTAAAAAAGAACAACTGTCAAAAGAGTGTAACTTTTTAGCAGAATGCAAAAACCTGGAAATAAATATTTGTAAAACTGAAAAGGAAAATACTACTACATTGAAGAACCAGGTTCATACACTTGATTCAACTGTCTTAGAACTTAATCTGAAAATCTAAAATTGAAGTTAGGAACAGGTAAAGAAATATCTAGTGACACACAACTCTCACTAGAAAAGGATCTCAGAAAGGTAAAAGATGAGCTTTATAAAAAGGATGAACTGGTAAGAACCCTGAAGGAGGACTTGACTAAGGTTAAGCATGAGCTAGACAGAACTTGTAAATGGAACAGGTCCTCTGATGCACTTTCATGGCTACAAAAACATCATAGTAGCAACAGAAGAGGACTTGGCTTTGGGAACTCTACACCTAAGTGGGATCCTAAAGGCAAGTACCTCACACTCCCTGAGAACAAGATTTTCACACACTGTAGTAATACTAGTCACTATAAAAGTGAATGCACTGCAAAAGAGAAGGCAAGTCAGAAGAACAAAAATTTTGTTCTAGGGACAAATAGGTTGCCAAGTTGGGCTAAAAAAGAATGTGATTTATCCTTTTGGCTATAGAAAGGGACCCAAACTAGTTTGGGTTCCTAAGACTAACCCCTGATTTCCTTTTGCAGGAAGGGGAGCAACCAAATATGGTACATGGATAGTGGCTGCTCAAAGCACATGACAAGAAGTAAAGACCAATTCCTTTCACTTGAGAACCTCAAAGGAGATAATGTCTCCTTTGGAAATGGGAAGAAAGGTGAGATCAATGGGGTTGATAAGGAACAAAATGATGAAGAGATTGGACTAACAAGAAACTCAAATGAGGAAGTCACAATCCAGCCTGAAGCAGCATCACAGGATGGAACAGGTCCTTCCACCCAGGGCAACGTGACAGGGGAAACTGACTAGAGAGGAACCGATCCTCAAACCTCGAGGGAACCTGTCCATGAACCTATTCCTCAGTAACCAAAACATGAAGGAACATCCAAATAAATTGACACTCCTATTGCAACATCCACGAAATTGGATATGGATGAACCCGGTTCATCTGTTGATCAGAAGATGTATAAGGGAATGATTAGCTCTTTGTTATATCTCACTGCTAGCAGACATGACATTGTTTTCAGTGTAGGCCTTTGTGTTGGATTCCAGGAAAATCCAAAAGAGTCTCACTTGACTGTTGTCAAGAGGATCTTGAGATACCTAAAAGGTACCACTGACCTTTGTCTATGGTATCCATAAGGTAGTAATTTCAACTTAGTGGGATATGATGATGGTGATTATACAACTTTTCTTGTGGATAGAAAGAGCACCTCAGGTATGACACAATTTCTTGGCTCATGTCTTGTGTCTTGGGTCACCAAAAAGGTAAAATTCTAAGGGCTTATCTACTGTTGAAACTGAGTGTATTCCTGCTGCCTCATGTTGTGCTAAATGTTGTGGATCAAACAACAATTAATTGATTGTGGGGTTGATGTAGGTTTTATCCCTATCCCTTGTGAAAACATAATGCAATTAGTATGACCAAGAACTCGGTTCATCACAAAAGAACTAAACACATAGATGTTAGACATCATTTTTAAGGGATACTTATGAGAAGGGATTGATCACTATTGAGTTTTATGCTACTGATAAATAGATTGTTGATATCTTTACAAAAGCACCGAGTAGAGAGAATTTTGAAAGGAACAGGTTATTATTAAGGATGATTAAGAACACCTGATTGAACCAGTTCAGAATGTACATGAAAAAAGGGAAAAAGAAGAAGGAAAAATAAAAAAAATTCGGCTACAAAATCAGGAATTTGTGTAAATAATCAGATTAACAATTGCTCAGTCTCATACTGTAAAAAGTATACTCTTATGCCATACTTTGATATGACTTACTGGTCACTAATGAAATTTTTCCTATCTCTGCAAATTGAGGCTTGATCAAGACGATTCTGAAATGATGAACCTGGTTCATCATGCTGCTTTATCTGAAAGGCGAGGTGTGTGTTCTACACTCTGCACACTTGGAAATACCAATAATTAAATCATGAGCAGAACTTTACCCAAACTCAAAATCTTCAAAAGCCTATCCAATTGACTTTGAACCAGTTCCGTTTCAACAAGAATCCTCACCAAATTAAAATACCTAGATTATAGGAAAGCCTTAACCGTATATTCAAAACTAAAATTTCATTCAAGCCATCCCCTCCCTTACAGAACCATTCCCAAATTTCCGATGATTCTTTCAAGTCGGCGACTGAGGGGGAAGAAACTGGGTCTTTCGATTCTGAACAGGTAACTTATGTATCATAACCTTCTTCTGAGGTCATTTCTGAGGTAGCTGAAAACTTAGAAAATAGGTTCATACTGGTTGGGTCTGTGGTATATGTGGAAATGCCTGAGACAAGAAGGAGAGAAGGTAAAAATAAAATATATAAAAAAAAAAGTGAGGGAGTACGGAGTAATGAGAAGGGAAAAATGGAAGGAAGTGATTGATTCTTCACCCACATCTGAATCTGTTAGAATGGCTATTTGTGGAGATGATCTAGATTTGAGGAAGAAAGTAGCAAGAACGCAGGTGGAAGTGAATCAGGAGAAACCGTTGAAGTGTTAGTAAATTTAGGAAAGATACAGATGAACCTGGTTCATCTACTTAGGAAACCTTGGCGGATCTGCTGAAAATGTTAGGCAATAATTACAATCCAAAGAAGAAAAGAACTCCTAAAGCTCATCTGGAACAACAAGAGAAAGTAAAAAAAGAAAAGCTGCTCCTTCTGAGACTTCTAATATTTATCTTCCAAGAGGAAGAACTACAAGGAGCAAGGTAAAGCAAAGTGAGGACGAGTTGAAGAGAGCTTTTAGAGGAGAGTAAGAAGAAAAGAGTGGAAAAAGGGACTTAGTCGAAAATACCATACGAACTTAGTCGACCCTTCAAACCACATCTAGCAACATCAAAAACACGAATTATTCACGGATTCAAGCCAATGAACTTTGAAATTTCCAAATCTACAAACGACTTTGAAGCATATCAAATCTCGTCCGAATGATCTCAAATTTTACACACAAGTCAAAAATGACACTACGAACCTACTTCCACTTCCAAAATTCCAGTCCGAGCCCAATATCAAAATTTTCACTGTCGACCAAAAATCACCAAAATTTCAACTTTCGCCAATTCAAGCATAAATCTACTACGAACCTACAAATCACATTCCGGATGCGCTCCTACAGTACAAAATCACCTAACGGAGCTAACGGAACCATCAAAATTCGAATCTGAGGTCATTACACATAAGTCGTTATCCGATCAACTTTTCCAACTTAAGCTCTAAAATAAGACACTAAATGTCTCAATTCATTTCAAAAGCCAATATGAACTCTCCCGGCAACACAAAATAGCAGAATAAGATACGGGGGAATAAATTAATAGGGATCAGAGCTCTAACTCTCAAAACGACCGGCCCGCAATAAAGAAACACTGCTACGTCAGACACATATAAAAAAAATTGACCATTGTCGATAGGAATTTAGTGAATCGTTGAGCAAGGTCTGGTCAGACTTGCATATTATCCACCAAAAAAGTTTAATTTAAAATTTTCAAGTATACCGACCGAAATAGGTCAAAATTTTAATTTATTTTTTCCCGCCTGGGGTCAATTGGTTATTTCCATAAAAAAAAAAAATTATAATTATTGTTAATTTACCGACCGATTTTGGTCGGTATTATTGTTAAGTTATTGTTATTTACAATCTACATATATTTAACACACACACAGAGACACATAAGTATTTTGCTCGAATACTTTATCTGTGGATCAATTGAAAATTTAATTATATTCGATTAAAACTTACTTTAACACATTTAAAAATAAAGTGTATAGTTCTATAAGATGTAGTGCTATATTAATACTTAAGTTGTAGCAACAACAACATAAGTATACTTATATTAATACTTAAGTTATAGCAACAAAAATATATTAATACTTATATTAATGATATATTCAAGACTTTGTCGATTGTACACATCTTGGAGCATCTAGTCGCTCAATATACCGGAACATCTAGTCACTTAAACTAAAGATTAATAATGCAGGTACATGATAAATAAAATAGTAAAAATATTCACTTAAACTTCTAGATTTGTTTTCTTATTTATTCACCGATCAAGCATTCGAGCACCGTAGTGAATAGTTGGTAATAAATTAAAGCATCAACGTATTTCATATATATATATATATATATATATATATATATATATATATAAAAGTGTAAATTATCAAAAATAAATAAAATCATACACTATATTATAATCTATTACACATATATGGAGATGAAGTGTAATTTATAAAAAAGCACACAAAGGATAAAAATTATATATATAATTGATCGAGTGTAATTGATATAGTCGTTTTATCCAATATGCTATGATACACTTAATGTCTTAGTAAACAGATTATAAAGTGTATCATTAATATAATGTTATGGTTAAACTTAAGATGTAGTGCTATATATAAATCTAATTATATATTATTTAATAACAATGTTTAAACACAAAATCGACTGGTATCTGGTGCAAGTAAATTAAAAAAATTTGGTTGAGGTACAAATTAAGAAAGAAAGCATATATTAAGTGTGCAAAAGGCTAAGAACAAAAAAATTTGTATGATACAACTTTTGAAAGATGTGGATAATTATTTAACAAAAAAATATTATTAAATTTTTTAAAAGTTAGTTTCCGACCAATTTCAATCGGTATTTGTGAGGTCAGACGGTCAAACATTTTTTAAACAATATTGACTGAAATTTCCGACTGAAATTTGTCGGTAAACTGTTAATTAGACGACCCCCATACGGCTTTCTTCCCCATTTTCATCTTTTCCCTCTCTCTCTTCTATCTCTCTTCCATCTCCCTTCCCCATATATTTTTGGACTAGTCCCGCCCAAAATCAAGTCACCCACCCTCAAAATTGAAGCCCCGCCTCTTCTCTCTCAACTCCGCGCCCCCAGCCGCCGCCACCACTATTCTGCACCGCCACCACCACCACTACCTAGCTTGTTCTGTGCGGCCACCACCACTGCCATTCCCCTCCTTGGCGGCACCACCATTGCCATTCTCTTTCAAGGTTAGTAATCTACTTTATTATCATTTTAATTTTTAATTTTCGAAATATAATTTTATGCAATATTTTAGGATTTTTGAACTACAATAGATTTGGATTTAGATTTGAATTACCTAAAATTCTACTTTTTTAGGATTTTTGATTTGAACTACATTACATTTAGAATTAAGTACATTATAATTAAAGTTAACCACATTTTAACTCTAATTTATCCCAAAAAGGTCTGAACTACATTAGATCCCAAAAACATTAGCTCTAGAGTTTAGGGAACTTTAAATTATGAACTTATGGTACTTAATAGAACTCAAATTTATGCATTTAAATTATTTAATGTATAAATTAATTTAAGGTATATTTATAACAACAATATCAATTAATCTAATTGAGTTAGTCTAATTGAACTAGTCTAATTGAATGGCTTAACTAATTCATTGTTCTAGTGAGTCTAATCATGATTACTTATAGGGTTAGAACAATATTGTTAATAAGTTTATTATGTAACTTAAACTATAAGTTAATTTGAATACTCAGTTAATATAACATTCAATTTATTTATTTTTTGTGTAGATGAAATATCGTAGTTGGATGTATAATAGGAATTATACTAATCGTCGGTTTTCACGACCCAAACCTCCCTCCAAACCACGTCGTGACTGCACCTAGTTTCTAAGACTAGGTAAGCCTAACAATTTACAGAAAATACCAATATCAAAAAATAAAATTTGACGTCTAACTGCAATAGATACTGAATAAACAAAAACGATGTCGCTCGGCATGTACAATAACCAAACTCTATTTACACAGCTTTCCCAAAACCCAGAATGTCGCGAGTCACAAGATATAGAAGGTAAATAACATCTCAATACACCGGAGTATAGTAAAAACAAATATAGAAAAATGTTTGACACGGGGAAGAATAGAAGGGGACTCCGAGGTCTGCGGACGCGACAGATATACCTTAAAGTCTCTAACAACTGCCTTGAACTCACAGATACTGTGGCTGATAACGAACACCTGAATCTGCACACAAAATATGTGCAGAAGAGTAGCATGAGTACACCACAATTTGTACCCAATAAGTGCTAAGCCTAACCTTGGTCGAGTAGTGACGAGGTCAGGTCAGGCCACTGGTATATAATAATAAAAAAATAGGAGAATATGCAGTATAATAAGATACTATAGTTCAACAAAGGAAAACGCAATGAAATAACAAACAATACACGAAAGCAACATGGGATCTCCTGAGATACCGTCACGTAGTTCCAAAAGTAAATATGCAGGGAGAACTCCCGAGGAACCGCCTCGTAGTCTCAAAATTAAATGTGCAAGGAGAACTCCCGAGGTACCGCCTCGTAGTCTCAAAAGTAAATGTGTTGGGGGATTTCCCAGGATACCGTCCCGTAGTCCCATAAGTAAATATGCAAGGGGATCTCCCGGGATACCGTCCCATAGTCCCAAAGTAAATACACAGTGTAATCAATTGCATACGGTAAGTACAATAAGAGAATCTACAGTCTAGACTAAGTACAAGTCGCGAAAAGAAACAAGAATTCAATAGGCATGCTGCAACGAGTTCAATTGAGCAATTAAGGCACGTAGACATGTTATTTTAGGCTAATAGGGTAACTACGCATTATAGTAGGTTCAATTAAGGTGAAAACAGGAAATTACTCGGTAAAACATAGGTTTTTCAACAAATAGCCCTTGTACGCACTCGTCACCTCGCGTACACGACGCTCACATAGTAAAATCAGTATCAAATCCTAAGGGGATTTCCTCTACACAAGGTTAAGCAAGCCACTTACCTCAAACCAAGCTAAATCAATCGGTAACAATGCTCTTCCCCTTGAATATTCTACTCCAAATGACCCGAATCTTGCTAGAACCAATTACATACCATAAATATAGCTATAAGAAACTAATCTAGTTAATGAATTCTAAGCTAAAGCGAGGAATTATAAAATCATCCCAAAAAGTCTCCTGGACCCACGTCTCGAAATCGGATAAAAGTCACAAAATACAAACACCCATTCACTCATGAGTCTAACCATACAAGAATGGCTAGAATTCGACCTCAAATCGCCTTCCAAAACTCGAAATTATAGCCAGTGAAGTTCCTACCATTTCCCCCCAAATTTCCTACTTAAATCCCTAATTAGAAGATAAAAATAATGATAGATTCATGAAATATAGCTCGATCCGAGTTAGAACCACTTACCCTAACAATCTCTTTGAAGAAGCCTCAAAAAATCATCTCCCACCGAGCTCTCAAACTCCCAAAATCGAAATGGGAAATCAACCCTCGAAATCCTATTTTCTGCCTAGTAAACTTGCTTTTGCGAGCCTCCAACTGCACCTGCGGGAATTCCATCACATGTGCAAAAATCACTAAAGAGGGCTGGGTCCACATCTGCGGCAAATGGGCCGCACCTGCGTGTACGCGCCTGCGGAACACTGTCCGCTTCTACGGTCCTTCTCCGCGTCTGCGATTACTTAGGCGCATCTGCGGGCATCGCAAATGCGGTACTTTCCTCGGATCCCTGGTCAAGCCTCCAAACTCCACATCAGCGCTTGATCTGCCACACGTGCGATCCCGCACCTGCAGCCTCCCCACCGCAGGTGCGGAACACCAGAAACCAGAAACACTACATCAATAGTAAAAGTCTAATATTTCATCTGTTAAGCATCTAAAACACACCCGAAGCCCCCGGGGACCTCAACCAAACATACAAACTAGTCCTAAAATACCATCTGAACTTTGCCGAGCCCTCGAATCACATCAAACAACGCTAAAAACACAAATCACCCTCCGATTCAAACTTAAAGAACTTGAAACTTCCAAATTCGAAAACCGATGTCGAAACCTATCAAACCACGTCCGATTGACCCCAAATTTTGCACACCAATCATAATCAAACTTACAGACCTACTCCAACTTTCAGATTTGGAATCCGACCCCGATATCAAAAACTACCGTTTAAAATCTCTAAAACTTTGACTTTTGCCATTTCAAGCCTAAATGATCTAAATACTTCTAAAACGCAATCCGGACACGCCCCTAAGTCCAAAATCACCCAATAGAGCTAACAGAATTGAGGAAATTTGTCTTCACACTGCTCTGACTACGATAAAAAATCCTAAGACTTAAGCTTCCATTTAGGGACTAAGTGTCCCAAAATACTCCGAAACCACGACCAAAACCTTCTGACAAGACACATAAGTAGAAAAAGACACGGGGAAAGCAGTAGACAGGGGATCGGGGCTGACCCTGTAAGGCCCCGTAAAATTTTTCCTAGAAACCCGGGACTTCGTGGTACCGAGGTTAGATTTATGTGTTATAGGTTCGGACTTTTTGGATTGAACAGTACGCTTCTGGGTTTAAGGAAAATGTTTGAAAAATGTGTGCATTTCTGCGGCCCATTATGCGGCCGCATAATCACTTTGCGGACCGCATAATGGCTGCATAGTGAAGTAGAAAATTTTGCCAATTTGAGGTCAGCTTTGCGGTCGATTATGCGACCGCATAATAACTATGCGGACCGCACATTGGTTGCATAATTTCTTTTGGGTTTCTTCGAAGGGAGTTCTGCGGTGCATTATGCGACCGCAGAACAAGTATGCGGGCCGCATACACGATCAGAAAATTCAAGCCCCTGAGGTTTATTTTTGCGGTCACTTTGTGGACCGCATATCCAATTTGCGGTCGCATATGTGACCTCATACTTGAGTCGGGGCACCCATTTTTCTTATTTTAAACCCGACCCTATTTAGATAAAACACCCCTTTTAGACCAATTTGAGCTCACTTTTGATATTTTCTAGAGAGAGGAAGGGGGAGTTTTAGAGGGAGGGACTAATCTTCATAAAATTTTCTTCAATTATCACTTAAAGCTTTGAGGATATTCCAGTAAGGCATCAAATTCTTCATCCTAAGAGGTAAGACTTCATCACCCCGGCTCTTAATTCCAAACAATGCTATAATGGGATATTAGTGAGATAATTCATGGGGATGAGGGTGAATCTATTGCATGCATGTGTCCTTAGGAGATGTGGGGGAATTGTAAATCAAGGATAGAGAGAAATGGGGCATGGGCTGGGGTAATCTTCCATAAAAAGACCATAAAACCTTAATGAGAACATGATGCTTGATAAAATGCTCAAGTGAGCTAGGATTATGATTGTTTTCCCTAATTATGGGTTCAATTGTGTTGCATTGCTAAAGTAGATTGAAGTTGCAAACATTCCAGAACATTGTAGGGATTAAGGAAAGCTCAATTGAGGTATGTGTGGCTAAAACCCCCTCTTCTTAGAAATCGAACTCCCATGGCGCCCCTACAATTGGTGTAAGCTCTAATATTGATTGATGTAGGAGATGACATTTCAAATGTGCTTGTGTTGTAAAAACTTTATGGGTAATATGTATTCAAATTCTCCCCGTTAAGCTATGTTGTTACTTGGTAATGTATTGAAGTTATGGAATATTTATTAAATTTCCAAAGTATGTGATAGCTTCTATATGTTCACGATTCATGTTTTCTCGCATGTGTACTTGATATCTTGAATTGAAAGGATTGTTGATGAAATTGTTAATAATGTGAAACATGTGGAAAGAACTTGAATTATGAAATGCGGCCAAGTGCCAGGCATGAATTGACAATTGTGGCCACTAGCATTTAAAGACTTGGAATATGTGTGTGCGAAATAAGGAGTGATATGATTGATGAGAAAGGGAAAAATGTCTTGGGTAAGACGACCTAGCTGATCGGGCCGTGATCGGACACCATACCGCACACATGGTGGTGTTGTGCTGTGAACTGAACCGGAAATTGAAACAGGAATTGATATTGTGGAAAAAAATATCTCCTAGGGAGATGACCTAGCCGATCGGGTCGTGATCGGACTCCGTATACGAGTACGGTGGTATTGTGATAATGAGGGGTTAATTCTAGTAATGGCCCAAATTAAAATTATAGCGGTCTCACTTGAAAGCTTATGTGACCCCTTATTTGATGTCGTGGTATTGACTATGCTTCTCATTGATTTCTTGATTGCTTCCTCTTGCATTATTGATCTTTCTAAGAAGATAGTGTTTTAGTTATACATACTAGTACTATTCGACAGTACTAACGCCCCTTTTGCCGGGGGCGCTACATCTTTGAATGGATGTAGGTGGTTCCTTAGCAGGCAGTGCCGACCGCAAATAGTGATGCATCCTCCTTGAAGCAGTCTTGGTGAGACCCCATTTCTTCAAGGGGTCATGTAGTTCTTTTTTTAACATAATTTACCACGTTTTGAGGTATAGCCAGGGCCTTGTCATTGGCATGGTCGTATCTATCTTTTGTATCTTTAGAGGCTCCGTAGACGTTATGTGGGTTATGTATGGGTATTGGATGGGTCACGAGATCATATTGTATTTTGAAACTCCTTTCCCACCAAATTGTAAACTGTATGCACTTTTGGAAGTTTAACTATGGCATAATGGACATAATGAAAATGAACTAGCAACGTCTATATGTATATGTACATCTATTCACTCCCCTGTTGAACTAATGGTTATGTGTCCCCTTTTTAAATCATGAATGAGATGGCTAGGAAGAGTCTAATAGGATTTCTCGACCGGGTTCACTCGGTTGAGCGCCGGTCGTGCTCCCCGAGGTTGGGGCGTGACAGACCCCTCCACTGCACCTTCACGGAAGAAATGTTCTGTGAGGTTAGCTTTCTGACCAGCCTGTCAAAAATAGCCACAGGCTCCTCAACATAAGATAGATCCTTGTCCAACTGGACTGAGCTGAAATCCAACACATGAGCCGGATCACCGTGAAACTTTCGGAGCATAGAAATGTGGAATACCAGATGAACCCTTACTAGGCTGGGAGGTAAGGCAATCTCATAAGCAACCTCCCCAACATGCCATAATACCTCAAAAGGACCAATATACCTTGGGCTCAGCTTGCCCTTCTTTCCAAACCTAATAACGCCCTTCATAGGTGATACCCAGAGAAAGACCCTCTCTCCAACCATGAATGCTACATTGCAAACCTTCCGATCTGCATAACTCTTTTGTCTGGACTGGGCTGTGCGAAGTCGATCCTTAATCACCTTCACCTTATCTGTGGAATCCTGGACCAAGTTTGTACCCAATAATTTGGCCTTACCCAGCTCGAACCAACTCATTGGGACCTACACCACTACCATAAAGAGCCTCATAAGATACCATCTGGATGCTCGACTGATAACTGTTATTGTAGGCAAACTCCGCAAGTGGCAAGAACTGATTACACGACCTCCAAACTCCATCACACACGCACGGAGCATATCCTCTAATATCTGAATAGTGCGTTCAGACTGTCCGCCCATCTGAGGATGAAATTCTATGCTCATCTCCACTCGAGTACCCAACTCATGTTGTACGCCATGAAGCCTGGCGATCTCGTGGATGTAGATTTGAGCCAGTTGCTCGGAAGAATATGTAGTCATTGCAAGAATGAAATAAGTTGACTTGGTGAGCCTATCCACAATCACCCAAACTGTATCAAACCTCCGCTGATTCCGTGGGAGTCCAACAACGAAATCCATAGTGATCCGCTCCCATTTCCACTCCGAAATCTCTAACTTCTGAAGCAACCCACCTGGCCGTTGATGCTCATACTTCACCTGATGGAAATTTAGGCACCGAGCCACATACTCCACTATGTCCTTCTTCATCCTCCTCCACCAGTAATGCTGCCTCAAGTCCTGATACATCTTCGCGGCACCCGGATGAATGGAGTACCGCTAGCTATGAGCCTCTTGAAGAATCAACTCACGCAAACCATCTACATTAGGCACACATAGCTTTCCATGCATCCTCAATGCGCCATCATCCCCAATAGTGACCTCCTTAGCAACCCCGTGCTGGACCGTGTCCTTAAGGACAAGCAGATGGGGGTCATCATATTGACGCTCCCTGATAAGATCATAAAGAGAAGACTGAGAGACCACACAAGCCAATACTCGACTCGGCTCAGAAATATCCAATCTCACAAATTGGATGGCTAAGGCTTGAACATCCAATGTTAAGGGCCTCTCTGCTACTGGAAGGTATGTTAAACTCCCCAAACTCTCCGCCCGACAACTCAAAGTATCAGCTACCACATTGGCCTTCCCCGGATGGTACAAAATGGTGATATCACAGTCCTTAAGTAGCTCCAACCACCTCTGCTGACACAAGTTAATATCCTTTTGCTTGAACAGATGCTGCAAACTCCGATGATCGCTGTAAATGTCACAAGGAACACTGTACAAATAGTGCTGCCAAATCTTCAAGGCATGAACAATAGCTACTAACTCAAGGTCATGGACAGGATAGTTCTTCTCATGCACCTTCAGCTGCTGGGACGCATAGGCAATCACCCTACTGCCCTACATGAACACCACGCCAAGACCAATCTGTGACACATTATAATATACAGTGTAGGACACCGAACCTATAGGCAATACCAATACTGGGGAAGTCATCAAAGCTGTCTTGAGCTTCTGAAAGCTCTCCTCACACTCCTCTGTCCACCTGAACGGAGCACCCTTCTGGGTCAGCCTAGTCATGGGTGCTGCAATAGATGAGAATCCCTCTACAAAATGACAGTAATACCCCGCCAAACCAAGAAAACTATGGATCTCCGTAGTTGATAACGGTCTAAGTTAACTTTGCACCGCCTCCACCTTCTTCAGATCTACCTTGATCCCATCACTCAATACTAGATGACCCAAGAATGCCACTGAGTCTAGCCAAAACTCACACTTAGAAAATTTAGCATACAACTTCGTTTCTCTCAAAGTCTGAAGCACAGTCCTCAAGTGCTGCACATGATCCTCCCGAGTCTGGGAGTACACCAGAATGTCATCACTAAACACAATGACAAAGGAGTCAAGATAAGGCTGGAACACACTATGCATCAAATGCATAAAAGCTTATGGAGCATTAGTCAACCCAAACGACATAACAAGAAACTCATAAGTGACCATATCGGATCCCGAAAGCAGTCTTCGGGATATCTGGCTCCCGAATCTTCAATTGATGATAACCTGAACATAAGTCAATATTGGAAAGCACCCTATCACCCTGTAACTAATCAAATAAGTCATCAATGTGAGGCAATGGATACCTGTTCTTCACTATAACTTTGTTCAGCTGGCGATAATCAATACACATATGCATTGAACCATCTTTTTTCTTCACAAACAAGATCGGAGCACCCCAAGGTGACACACTGGGCTGAATGAAGCCCTTATCAAGCAACTCCTGCAACTACTCCTTCAAATCCTTCAACTCAGGAGGAGTCATACTGTAATGACATAGTCCGTCGTTATGTAGAACCTGTATTATAATTGATGTTACTGACTTGTCATAGGTTGGTTAATCTGTTATTGATGTGTTATAGTCGATAGGCTTGAAATCGAATGGTTGTAGTGAGAGTTCAGTCATTTAGCCTTTAAAGATAGCCTTATAATGGGAAAAGTCAACTCAGAGTTGACTTATTGGTAAACGACCTCAGAATGCGGATTTTATGGCTCGAATATCTTCGTTAGGTGATTTGAGACTTAGGAGTGTGTTCAGAATAATTTTGTGATGCCTGGTGTAGAATTAGGCTTGAATTGGCGAAAGTTAGTTTTGGCGATTTCCGGTCGGCAGTGTAAAATAGGATATCGGGGTCAGAATGGAATTCCGACAGTTGGAACAGGTTCGTAATGTCATTTTGGATGTGTCTGCAAAAATTTCAGGTCAATCGGAGTTGTTTTGGATAGTTTCGGCATCGTTGGTGGATTTTAGAAAATTGAAAGTTCTTAGGCTTGAATCCGATGTAATTTTGGTGTTTTGATGTTAGTTTTGGTGTTTTGAGAGTGCAACTAAGCTTGAATGATATTATGTGACGTGTTAGTATATTTGGTTGGGGTCCCGCGGGGCTCGGGATTGATTTCGGATGGTTAACGTGAAGTTCGGAGTTGGAAATTTCAGCAAAAAGCTGCTGGTGTGAAAATCAGTAGAAAAAGGTGGGCTTAGGGCTTGAGATTTTGAGACCTTTTGGGGTCGATTTGAGGGGTCAAACAAAATCTGATTTTAGCGTTCTTTATATGTACGGACTCGTGAGATGATGAAGAACAGTTTTGTATAAAAATTTCTGAGTTTAGGGATGTGGGCCCGGGGGTCGGGTTTTGACCAAATTCGGATTTTTGAGCTAAATTTGATATTTTTCGATTGGAATTCGTTCCTTAAGCATAAATTGATGATAAAAATCTGAACTTGATAGATTTGGAGCCTTCGAAAGTTAATTCGAGAGGCAAGCATGTTGCAGAATAGTTTCTGGGCTAGTTTTGAGGTAAGTAATGTCTTTAAATCTTGTCCTGAGGGTATGACACCCCGGACTATGCACCCTTTCACGGGTTTTGAAATGCAAAGTTTGAAACTTTTGAAATATCTTCCTATTTAGGCGACTATTGAGTTGCTAAACCGACTTTTAAGCCTATTCTTAATTAGTAATATTTTGTTATGAAATGATTTGGGCTGTAAGCCGTGTTTGGGGCCTAGTGCCGATCTGTTTTCCCCTTGGGGAGGGGGGTGTTGACTATATTTTCCTCACTGATATGTTATGATTTTTCACTCAGTATTTTACTGATAAATCGTGTTGACACTCAGAGTATTTTGATATTATTTATTGAAAAATGAAACACTGTTTTGGGTCAAGAACCCGGTATATTTATGGCCTGAAGGGAAAATTGAGAGTGTCTGACTGAGTGAGGCTGCGTGCTTATATTGTGAGGATGTTATGATATGAGTGATGTTGCAGGACTATATTGTGAGTGATTTATGCCATGATGTGGCTTGTTATAGTGCTTGGGTTGTAGGAGCCCCTCCGGAGTCTGTACACACCCCTAGTGAGCGCGGGTACCTAATGAGTGATGCCCGCGGGGCTTATGTTGAGTGATTGTGAGGATGCCTGATGGGCTGATACTGAGTGACTGTGAGGATGCCTGATGGGCTGTTACTGAGTGACTATGAGGATGCCTGATGGGCTAATATTGAGTAATGGTGAGGATGCCTGATGGGCAATGGTTACGATAAATGATTTTAGCCCGAGGGGAAGTTTTATGAAGAATTTTTACTAAGTTTTTGAACTATGATTTACTTCGTTTTCAAACTGGTGTTACTGAGAATTTTACTGAGATATACTGATATTGCACTTGTTTTCAAAGGATTTCTGGAAACTGATTTCGAACTTATTATTTGTTGAATACTACATGGTGATTTGTGTTTTATTGGTTTTTGTGAAATTGTGTATCTGTACTGTGTGTTTTGAAATTCTCAGACTGTGATTTATTTTCATTACGACTGAGTTGGCGTACTCATCATTACTCTCTATGCCTCTGTGCACAGATCCAAGTGACGGCCCAGAGCAGTAGCTGTCTCAGTTCGTTAGCAGCAGATACGGGATGTCGAGGTAGCTGTCCAGCATCTACAGCTTCTCCATTTCCCTTACTTATTTAGTTTTAGCATTTGATTCAGAGACATATATTATAGTTTTAGCATTTTATTCAGAGACATATATTATAGTTTTAGCATAGTTAGATTTATTTATTTTTAGATGCTCATGACTATTGACTCCAGTCTTAGGAGGTTTTGTTTAGAGTTGTTAGACCATTATTAGGACGCTAAGACTTAATTAAATTATTCTATGCTGTGGTTGATGCTTATTATTAAATTGTGAACTCTTATAATTGAATAAATGTGTAGGAAGGTGAGGGTCGTCTAGCCTAGTTCCACGATATGCGCTATCACGGCATGTTAGGATTTGGGGTCGTGACACATACGGTATGGAGGAATATAGATAGGTTGAGTGCTTGACAACAAATCAATGCCGAAATCAATATCTCTATCGGGCGGCATGCCCGGAAGATTAGCTGGAAACAAATATGGGAAGTCCCTTACTACTAGAACTGACTCAACTGTAGGGGTATCAATACTGACATCTCTCACATAAGCTAAATATGTGTCACACCCCTTCTCAATCATTCGTTGAGCCTTAAGAAATGAAATAAATCTGCTGGGGGTATACTCTAAGGTACCCCTCCACTCTAATCGTGGTAAGCCTGGCACACATAGCCATCGTCATGGTCTTAGCGTTACAATCAAAAATAGCATAATGGGGCGACAACCAGTCCATGCCGAAGATAACATCAAAGTCTACCATGCTGAGTAATAATAAATTGGCTCTGGTCTCAAAACCACTAAGGGAAATCAAACATGACCGACACACGCGGTCCACAACAAGAGAATCTCCCACAGGAGTGGACACATAAACAGGGGAACTCAAAGAATCTCGAGATACGCCCAAATGTGGGGCAAAATAAGAGGACACATAGGAATACATAGAGCCTGGTGGATGAGAAGTCTGTGGAGGTGTACCCCTCCTAAGTCTAGGGAGATCCCTCACCATATGGCGAGTGTCGCCACACTCAAAACAACCTCTATGATAGCATGGTTGCTGCAACTGACTCGGGCCAGGTATGTTGGACTGGCAGCTACAAGCACCCTGAACAGGAGGCACACTAGATACTGGCAGTTCATAATAAAGCTCCTAGGGCCTAGAAGAGGCTGGAACACCACTGGCAGCTGGAAGAGCTGAATGAACGAGGTGACTCACATAACCCCTACCATGTCGAACTGCAGCTGGGGGCACTAGTACCACTGTAAGTGCCAGACTCTCGAGACCTCTTGGCCTCTCTCTCCTCTTTATCCCGGGAAAGCATGCCCTCCAATCTCCTTATAATACTCACAACCTGTTGATGAGAAATATCCATCTCCAACTCCCTGGCCATACTGATCCGGATGCTGGGGTGGACTCCCTCAATAAATCATCGAACCCTTTCTCGAACTGTGGCAACCAAGGCCGGTGCATGTCGGGCCAAATCACTGAAATGGACTGCATACTCTGACACAGTCATAGCACCCTAGCGCAACTGCTCAAACTCCGCATGCCATGAATCCCTGAGGCTCTTAGGGACATACTCTCTCAAAAACATGTCGGGGAACTGAGTCCATGTAAGTGAGGGTGCCTCATCCGGACTACTCAACTCATAAGCACGCCACCACTGATAGGCTGCTCCTCTAAGCTGGAAAGTGGTAAAAGAAACCCCACTCATCTCTGTTACGCTCATAGTACGGAGAATACGATGACACTCCTCCAGAAAACCCTGGGCATCATCTGTAGCCAATCCGCTGAAGGTAGATGGGGTTGTACTTCTTGTACCTCTCAATTCTTAGCTTCTCGGCATCAGAAGTGGCTATCTTAGTCTCGTGCTGAACCGGAGCTACCGACTGCATAGGGATGAACTCTAGGGCCTGATCAACCTGGACCCTCTACTCAGGAGTACCGGCTGCGGGAGTCTGTGCCCCTCTTCGGCCTGAGATGTGGCAAGAGCTAATGGGATCAATCCAGTCTGAGCTAAGGTGCTGAACATGCTCATGAACTGGGTTAGAGTCTCCTGGAGGGATGGTGCAGCAATAGAGTCGCATGGGTGCTCTGGCTGCACCGCCTTGTCGTCCTCTACCCCGACCCTGGCCTGTGGTAGCTCTGGCAGGGGGCACGGGTGCCGGGTCGTCAGCTCTCCCGGTATGGGTCCTTACCATCTGTGAGAAAGAGTAGAATAGAGAAGTTTAGTATTTGATGCCAATAACTCGCACGACAAGGAATCAAAAGACGTATGATTATTCCTAACAGTTCCATAGCCTCTCAAAGATGAGTACGGACGTCTCCGTATCGATCTGTGAGACTCTAATAAACCGATTTGTACCTCACAACTCCTATGAACCTAGAGCTCTGATACCAACCTGTCACGACCTAAACATCCCTCTGAACCACCTCGTGATTGCACCTAGTCTCTAGGACTAGGTAAGCCTAATAACTCACAGAAAAATACCAATATCGGAAAATAAAATTTGAATTCTAACTGCAATAGATACTGAATAAAAAATATTATGCCGCTCAGAATATATAATAACCAAACTCTACTTACACAGCTTTCCCAAAACCCCGAATGTCATGAGTCACAAGATATATAAGGTAAATAACATCTCTATACACCGGAGTCTAGTAAAAACAAATACAAAAAAATGTTTGACACGGGGAAGAATAGAAGGGGACTCCAAGGTTTGCAGACGGGGCAGTTATACCTTGAAGTCTCCAACAACTACCTCGAACTCACTGATACTGGGTTGATAACGAACACCTGAATCTGCACACAAAACATGTGCAGAAAAGTACAATGGGTACACCACAATTGGTACCCAGTAAGTGCCGGGCCTAACCTTGGTCGAGTAGTGACGAGGTCAGGTCAAGCCCACTAGTATATAATAATAAAAAAAGGAGAATAAGTAGTACATTAAGAGATTAGAGTTCAACAAAGGAAAACACAATGAAATAATAGAACAGTACACGAAAATAAGCAACAGGCGATCTCCCGAGATACTGTCTCGTAGTCCCAAAAGTAAATATGCAGGGAGAACTCTTGAGGAACTGCCTCGTAGTATCAAAAGTAAATGTGCAAGGAGAACTCCCGAGGTACCGTCCCGTAATCTCAAAAGTAAATGTGTAGGGGGATCTCCCGGGATACCGTCCCGTAGTCCCATAAGTAAATATGCAGGGGGGATCTCTCAAGATACCCTCCCATAGTCCCAAAGTAAATACACAGCATAATCAATTACAGACGGTAAGTACAACAACAGAATCTACAGTCTAGACTAAGTACAATTCGCGAAAAGAAACAGGAATTCAAAAGGCATGCTGCAAAGAGTTCAATTGAGCAATTAAGGCGCGTAGACATGTTATTTTAGGATAACAAGGTAACTTCACATGATAGTAATTTCATTAAGGTGAAAACATGAAATTACTCGCTACAAGTAGCCCGTCTACGCACTTGTCACCTCGCGTACATGTCGCTCACATAGTAAAATCAGTACCAAATCCTAAGGGGGTTTCCCCACACAAAGTTAGGCAAGCCACTTACCTCGAACTAAGCTAAATCAATCCTTATCAATGCTCTTCCCACGAATATCCTACTCCGAATGACCTGAATCTATCCAAAACAAATTACATACCATAAATATAGCTATAAGAAACTAATCTAGTCAATTAAAAAGATAAAGCGAGAAATTAGGAAATCGTCCCAAAAATCCTCCCAGGCCCACGTCTCGAAATTGGGTAAAAGTTATAAAATACGAAAACTCATTCACTCACGAGTCTAACCATACAAGAATTACTCGAATCTGACCTCAAATCGCCTTCCAAAACACGAAATTATAGCATATGAAGTTTCTACCATTTTCCCCAAATGTCCAACTCAAATCCCTAATTAGAAGACAAAAGTAATGATAGATTCATGAAATACAGCCCAATCCGAGTTAGAACATCTTACCCCAACAATCTCTTTAAAGAAGCCTCAAAAAATCGTCTCCCACCGAGCTCTCAAACTCCCAAAAATGAAATGGGAAATCAGCCCTCTAAATCCTATTTTCTGCCCAGTAACTCGCTTCTATGAGCCTCTAACCGCACCTGCGGGAATTCCATTGCAGGTGCGAAAATCACTTAAGAGGGTTGGGTCTGCATCTACGGCAAGGGGGCCGCACCTGCGGAACACTGTCCGCTTCTGTGGTCCTTCACCGCGCCTGCAATTCCTTAGGAGCATCTGCAGACATCGCAAATGCGGTACTTTCCTTGCACCTGTGATCCCTGGTCAAGCCTCCAAACTTTGCATCTGCTCTTTATTTTCCGCACGTGCGATCCCGCATCTGCGGCCTCCCCACCGCAGGTGCGAAATACCATAAACCAGAAATACTACAGCAATAGCATAAGTCCAATTTTTCATCCGTTAAGCATCCGAAATACACCCGAGGCCCCCTGGGACCTCAACCAAACATACCAACCAGTCCTAAAACACCATACAAACTTAGTCGAGCCCTCGAGTTACATAAAATAATGCTAAAAACACAAATCACCCTCCGATTCAAACTTAAAGAACTTCAAACTTCCAAATTCGGCAACCGATGCCGAAACCTATCAAACCACTTCCGATTGACCCCAAATTTTGCACACAGTTCATAATCAACCTTACGGACCTAATCCAACTTCCGAAAATTGAATCCAACCCCGATATCAAAAAGTCCCCTACTGATCAAAATCTCCAAAACTTTGACTTTCATCATTTCAAGCCTCAATGAACTACAGACCTCCAAAACACAATCCGAACAACCCCCTAAGTCCAAAATCACCCAACGGAGCTAATGGAACTGATGGAACTCCATTCTGGAGTCGTCTTCACACTGTTCTGACTACGGTCAAAAATCCTACGACTTAAGCTTCCGTTTAGGGACTAAGTGTCCCAAAACACTCCGAAACTACGACCAACACCTCCCGGCAAGACACATAAGCATAAAAATACACGTGGAAAGAAGTACACAGGGGATCGGGGCTATAGCTCTCAAAACGACCGGCTGGATCGTTATAGCTTTAAGAGAGGAATTTATAGAAGGGGTTAATGAACTTAATAGGCATGCAATGTCACTTGAACCATTTTAGTTTGGAGGGATGATTAGGTGTCCTTGTGTGAAGTGCAAGTGTATGCATTTTTGGGATCGAATGATATTAAGACTCGTCTTTATAAAAAGGGGTTTACGGATAATTATTTTGTGTGGACTAATCATTGAGAGGTTGATGATAGTGATGGCGTATTTCATAACATAGTTTTTGGTGAAAGTAGTAGGTCGGTGGGAAATAACGTTCCACATCCTAGATACCATGAAATACTTGTGGATGCTTTTGGGATGCACTTCGAGTTTAAACCCCATGAAAGTGTTGAAGCTCCTAATGAAGGGGCAAAATATTTTTATAAACAGTTAGAGGCCGCTAGTCGTCCACTATGTGAATGGAGTTTGCACTCTCAATTGTCTATTGTGGTTAGACTATTAAGTATCAAATCAAACACCAATAGTTCTCAAGAGGGAATGGATTCTTTCATTGTCCTTATGAATGAACTAGTTGACCCAACTTTCAACATACGTGAAGATTTTCTATAAGGCTAAAAGGTGGTTTTCTAAGTTAGGACTCTCGTCTTTGAGAATTGATTGTTGTGAAAATGGTTGGGAAATAACGTTCCACATCCTAGTACCATGAAATACTTGTGGATGCTTTTGGGATGAACTTCGAGTTTAAACCCCATGAAAGTGTTGAAGCTCCTAACGAAGGGGCAAAATATTTTTATAAAAAGTTAGAGGCTGCTAGTCGTCCACTATGTGAATGGAGTGTGCACTCTCAATTGTCTGTTGTGGTTAGACTATTAAGTATCAAATCAAACACCAATAGTTCTCAAGAGGGAATGGATTCTTTCATTTTCCTTATGAATGAACTAGTTGACCCAACTTTCAACATACATGAAGATTTCTATAAGGCTAAAAGGTGGTTTTCTAAGTTAGGACTCTCGTCTTTGAGAATCGATTGTTGTGAAAATGGTTGCATGTTGTATTATAAGGATGATGCAGATTTAGAAAGTTGTAAATTTTATGAAAAACTTCATTTTAAGCGGGTTTCTAGTGTGAATAGGGTTGTTGTGAAGTCGATGCATTATTTACCTCTTATTCCTAGATTGAAGAGGTTGTACACATCGATGAGTTATGCTCCTAATATAAGATGGCTCTATCAAAATAGAAGGCCGCCCGGTGTTTTGTGTCATTCTTCAGATGGGGAAGCATGGAAGCATTTTGATAGGACGTATCCGAATTATGCTAGTGAACCGATGAATGTTCGGTTGGGTTTGTGTGCTGATAGTTTCACACCATATTCTATTTTTGCAACACCATATTCATGCTTGCCAGTCTTTATTATGCCGTATAATCTTACGCCTAAAATGTGTATGACAAGTCCATATATTTTATTAAATTTTGTTATTCTCGGTCTCCGCAATCCAAAGAATTTGGTTGATGTATTTTTTCAGCCTCTACATGAGCTAAACCATTTTTGGTATGATGGACTTGAGACATATGACATATCAACTAAGAAATATTTCAACATGCATGCTAATTTATTGTGGATCATTAATGATTTTTCTGCATATGGAATGTTGTATGGGTGGATGACTGCTGGAAAGTTAGCATGTTCTTACCGCATGTAAAATGTTCACTTTAAAACATGGTCGAAAGCAGTCATAGTTTGATTGTCATCGTAAGTTCTTGCCAGTTGATCATGAGTTCAGATGGACGAAGAATGCATTTAAATAGAATACAGTTGAACATGATTTTCCACCTCCATTTTTGTCTGGTGAGGAAATTTGGGAGAGGGTTCAGAACTTCACTAAAGTTACAGAGGCCCCACCTTCTAGATTTACCGAATATGTTGTTACTCATAACTGGACAAAACAGAGCATATTTTGGGAGTTGCCATATTGGAAGGATAATCTTCTCCGACACAATCTTGATGTCATGCATATTGAGAAGAGCTATTTTGAAAAAAAATTTAACACAGTGATTGATGATAAGAAGAAGGCAAAAGATAACCCGAAGGCTAGACTGGACTTACAAGAATATTGCAGGCGACCTGGATTACATTTGCAGTATGCGAACAATGGTAAGTTGTTCAAGCCCTCAATTAGTCCATTTTCTTCATTCATCTAGATTATAGCCACTCGGATCACATCCATCTAGATTACAGCCACCCAGATCACAACAAGGGTCTGGATCGCTGCAGGGGTCTTGATCGCATCCATCTTCATCAGCGACCCAGTCTCCCTCTCCATGGAGTACGTCTCCTAGCATTTCTAGACTTTGCCTTCGGGATAGTAGCGTTGAGCTAGATTCCTCCCATTCTATGCACGCTTCGGATACATCGGAGGATGATGATCCACAGGATGTGCGGTATGATCGTTATCATAGGATGATTATCAGGCCTGAGGGCAATGGGTAATATTTATTGATTACTTCTTTGTTTTTGCTGAATTATAATAGCTAGTTTTGTTTATTTAATGTAATTTCTATGTTTCAGGTCCATACCTAGTCATCAAACTACAAAGATAATCACTGAAGCTCTTGGCATGTTGTATGATGCACCCTATGCGACTTGGAGTGATTTATCACCAGATCTCGTGGAGCAATTTTTTAACCAATTTAAGGTTTTAATATAATTCTTATCTATTTAAGCATTATATTAATAATGATTTTATCTAACGTTACACACTTCATTTGCAGACTAAGTGTGTCTGGGAGGACCGGCATAACAGTTCCATTCTTGCAAATGTTGAGTTCAAATGTCGTAAGAGACTATTTGATTCCTTCTATTTTGCTCGGAAGAAGAACGAGAAGCCTTCATGGGTTCTACCGCATTTATGGGAGGATATGCTGAGGCAGTGGGCCACTAAAAATTTTGAGAAGAGAAAAACTTGTTGCTCCCAAATGCACACGCAAGTATACGTGGTCGACAAGTAATATAGGATTGTAAGTCCAAATATCGTAACCACGGGGACTTTTGATTAACTATAAACTAAATTAAACCCAAAAAGTTAATCTATTCAAGAGAATCCTAAAGTATTAATATTTAACTAAAACTAATCTAGAGTAACAAACTAAGAGATTAAAGGAAACAAGTTGGCGAATATTAGAGACAAATTCAATGAGAGACAATATTCTAGAGCTATGGGTTAGCTAAAAATCTCGTTGAGTTTTCTACCTAAATTGTCTAATTAATTTATTTAGTTTATTGATTTACAGAGTTAATATTACTCGTAGCATTCTCCCGAGTACTAGTCGCATATTCAAGCTAACCTAACGCCTATGTTCCTATGGAATTAGGATTAACAAGAACACATTAATAATTCCTGTATGATAACAAAATAAGGCAATTAGGTATTCCTATCCTAACCGCAAATTTGTTCCCGATGTTCAGGTTCAAGATCTTGCTCTACTCAATCTTATTTGCAATATAGAATTCCCTCTCCCGAGTTCAATCTTAGATTCGTAGATAGTATTCAATTGGTGATAAAAAAATCAAATAATTAAGCGCAAGATTGAATAAATAAACCAATGTGATAAAATAATAAGGAAAATCTAAGCTTCAAACTACAACGTTCATGTAGCACCCAAAGATCTAGAACTAATAAACTATAAAATTAAAGGAAGAGAAGAGAAGAAAAAACTAGTTAGAAGCCTCCTACAAGCGTGGTGTATTTTCAACCTGCCAAAAGTGGCATGCTCTCTTCCCCAAAATATGTTAGATCTCTTCCAAATTGGGTTTAGGACTCTTTTATACGAGTTGGGACCGTGTAGGGCCGAAATAACCTTGTCCCGACAGAAAATAGTAACGATTTTGCACACTCAACTCTGTTTTTGCGGCCAACTTCTAACTTTTCTTATAGACATTTTTTGCATTTCTTCTTTGTTTCCTTTAATCTCCAATCATTATGACCCCCTTTCTAATTTTCATTGTTACAATTCACATATTACTTCACCTCATGTAGACAAACATCTTGAGTCCTTCTTTTTTCTTCATTTTCAGTGCTTCTCCAAAATTGTCTCATCTATGTAGATTATTTTTTCTATTAAAATTTTGTGTTTTGTTTTCTTTTTGCCAATTTTTGCTTCGAATCTTTCTATTTCCGCATCGCTTTATTCATACATAGTAAAAATATAATATTAGGCATAAACCATTATAATTAATACTCAAAAGATGATTAAAAGTACTAGAATGTGACGCAACAATGAGTAAATATATGTATTTTTGGTGGAACATCAATACCTCACACTTAAACTCTTGCTGGTCTGTCACGACCCCAAATCCTAACAGGCTGTGATGGCGCCTATCGTGGAACTAGGCTAGCCGGCCATCACCTTACTACACATTTATTCAATTATAAAAGTTCACAATTTAATAATAAGCAGCAACCATAGCATAGAATAATGTAATTAAGTCTTAGCATCCCAATAATAGTCTAACAACTCTAAACAAAACCTCCCAAGACTGGAGTCAATAGTCATGAGCATCTAAGAATAAATAAATCTAACTCTGCTAAAACTATAATATATGTCTCTGAATCAAGTGCTAAAACTAAATAAGGAAGGGAAATGGAGAAGTTGTGGACACTGAACAGCTACCTCGAAATCCCGTGAACTGCTGCAAATGAACTGGGATAGCTACTGTTGCGGACTGGTACCTGGATCTGTGCACAAAGGCATAGGGAGTCTTTATGAGTATGCCAACTAAGTATTAATGAAAATAAATCACAGTCTGAGAACTATAAAACACACAGTACATATACACAATTTCACCAAACCAGTAATATACCAAGTCACCATGTAGTATCCATCAAATAATAAGTTCGAAATCAGTTTCCAGAAATCCTTTGAAAAAAAGTGTAATATCAGTATATCTCAGTAAATTCTCAGTAAAAACCAGTTTGAAACCGAAGTAAATCATAGTTCGAAAACTTAGTAAAATCATCATAAATCTTCCCCTCGGGCCAAAATCATTTCTTGTAATAGTTGTCCCTCAGGCATTCTCTCAATCACTCAGTATCAATCATCACTCGGTATCAATCATCACTCTATATCAGCCTCACGGGTAATAATCATCACTCAATAGGTACATGCACTCACTGGGGGTATGTACAGACTCCGGAGGGGCTCCTACAGCCCAAGCGCTATAACAACATAAGTCCTGAAAGCCTCCTCACAATATAGGCCTTAAATCCTCCCTCATATAAGGCCAGAAAGCCTCCTCACCTCTCATATAAGGCCTGAAATCCTCCTCACAATATAGGCCTGAAAGCCTCACTCAGTCAGACACTCTCAATTTGCCCTTAGGCCATAAACATACCAGGTTCTCGACCCAAAACAGTGTTTCATTTTTCAATAAATAGTATCAACTACTCTGAGTGTCAAAATAATTTATCAGGAAAAGACTGAGTGTAAGAATCATAGCATATCAGTGAGGAAAATATAGTCAACACCCCCCCCCCTAAAGGGGAAAACAGATCGGCATTAGGCCCCAAACACGGCTTACAGCCCAAATCATATCATAAAAAAATAATACTAATTAAGCATAGGCTTAAAAGTCGGTTTAGCAACTCAATAGTCGCCTAAATAGGAAGATATTTCCAAAGTTTCAACCTTTGCATTTCAAAACCCGTGAAAGGGTGCATAGTCCGGGGTTTCATACCCTCAGGACAGGATTTAAAGACATTACTTACCTCAAAACTAGCCCAGAAACTATTCCGCAACACGTTTGACTCTCGTATCAACTTCCAAAGGCTCCAAATCTATCAAGTTCAGATTTTTATCATAAATTTATGCTCAAGGAACGAATTCCAATCGAAAGATATCAAATTTAGCTCAAAAACTCGAAATTGGTTAAAACCCGACCCCCGAGCCCGCATCCCGAAACTCAGAAATTTTTATACAAAATTGTTCTTCATCATCTCACGAGTCCGTACATATAAAGAACATCGAATTCGGAGTCCGTTTGACCCCTCAAATCGACCCCTAAAGGTCTCATAATCTCAAGCCCTAAACCCCATTTTTCTACTGATTTTCATGAATTAATTGCTGAGATTATGTTCTATAATCACCCATAAACGAGTTTTAATGATCAAAACACTTACCTCTATGAAGAACACTGATTTCCCTCTTCAAAAATCGCCCCCAAAGCTCTATGTCCGTACAAAAATGGAGTAAAAAGGGTTTAAGTCGCGGAGGGTTTATTTAAATACTGCCCAGGGGTTTCCGCATCTGCGGCCAAGCTCCCGCACTTGCGGAACCGCACCTGTGGTCCCCTAACCGCACCTGCGATATTCCCCGCACCTGCGGAGCCTTGTCCGCTCCTGCGGGCCCGCACCTGCGATCCTTCTTCCACAGGTGCGGTTACATCAGTAACCAGAAAACCAGCAGTTGCTTGCTGCACTTTTTCAACTCCGAACATCCCGTTAACCATCCGAAATCAATCCCGAGCCCCTCGGTACCCCAATAAAACATACTAACACGTTACATTTGATCATTCAAACTTAGTTGCATTCTCAAAACACTAAATATAACTTCAAAACACCAAAATCACATCAGATTCAAGCCTAAGAACTTTGAATTTTCTAAAATCCACCATGATGCGAAAATTATCCAAAAGGACTCCGATTGACCTAAAATTTTGCAGACATATCAAAAATGACACTACGAACCTGGTCCAACTGTCGGAATTCCATTCCGACCCCGATATCCTATTTTCCACAGCCGACCGGAAATCGCCAAAAACTAACTTTCGCCAATTCAAGCGTAATTCTACATCGGGCATCACAAAATTATTCTGAACACTCTTAAATCCCAAATCACCTAACGAAGCTATCCGAGCCATAAAATCCGTATTCCGAGATCGTTTACCAAAAAGTCAACTCTCAGTTGACTTTTCCCATCTTAAGGCTATTTTTAAAGGCTGAATGACTGAATTCACACTACAATCATTCGATTTCAAGCCCATCAACTCTAACACATCAATAACAGAATAACCAACCTATGACAAGTTAATCACATTAATTATAATTCAGGTTCTACGTAACGACGGACCGGGTCGTTACATGGTCCTCGAGTAAACATTAAAACCAATCTTAATGAATCAAGCTTAGAAACACCACCACTTCGGTTGATACTATCAATTAGGCTCTATTGCAACTCAAACCAT
The DNA here is from genome assembly GCA_005239525.1 of Nicotiana knightiana. Classification (NCBI taxonomy): domain Eukaryota; kingdom Viridiplantae; phylum Streptophyta; class Magnoliopsida; order Solanales; family Solanaceae; genus Nicotiana; species Nicotiana knightiana. The sequence continues at coordinate 35,186 of ML424765.1, forward strand.
CAGATATACACTTCCTCATCGTCATACAAGATATACAAGTGTCACAACTCAATTTTTCCTCCGTTGGGCGTTGTGATGGCACCTAGTCTTAGGGACTAGGTAAGTCTAACATTAACTGAAATAACAATAATTTTTAAATAACATCTAACAATTTTTAAATAGAAATCTCAATAAAATTTACAATCCTAAAACCGGTAGTAAAAGTCATAAACTCTACAGAATTTGGTAGAAAACCTCTAAATATAATTGTTCCGAAATAAGGGTACTAGCGTAAATACAAAATCAGAAGGTGACTTCGAAGCCTACGAACGCAGCAGCAGGTTTACCTTGAGTCTCCACCACAAGATCTGTACGGCTAGCTAACGATCGACTGACTCCACAATACCTGGATCTGCACAAAAAATATGCAGAAGTGTAGTATGAGTACACCACAGCGGTACCCAGCAAGTATCAAGACTCATCTCAGTGGAGTAGTGATGAGGAATATTCAAGACACCTATTGGAATAAATAACCTGAACAAGTATAAGTGTAGGACTAACAGAATTATGATATCTCTATAAAGTTATGCATAATGACAACGATAATATGGTACTTGCAATAAGAAATAGAAACAACAAGTAGCAGCGGTACACAATAAGTAACAACACAGTATAGTAAGCTGGGCACAATCTAAACCCGGAGAACACAATTAAAAGAAGGAAAGGTATCAACTAGATGAAAATAATCGCTTTCGCATCAGGTTTTATCCAATAATCACCACGAGGCACCGAACCTCAAAATATTCAAAATTCACGGGTTCCAATTTGTGAACCCTAAACACTTGGAATCATGTGCCTTCGCTACAACCAATAACTCCACAAACGACTCACGTGCCATTAGAACCAGATGAGGGTGTGTATCAATACCCAATAATATCAAGATCCATCCTTTTAACCGATAAGAGTGATTAACTATATGTATGCTTGTGCAAGTGTTCTAACATAGTTCATGCCAGCTAGTAAGTATAGAGAAAATGGACAGCACGTATAATATTTTCCCACAAGATAAAACCCACACAGGTAGGTTCACCACTACACAAATATCAACAACGAGAATGCCCCCAATCCATCACAAGTCATCACAAATAAATTCCTGACATAGCCTACCTTGTCTCGCCATATGCGCAATTAATAAAGTAAGTGCCCGCCTTGTCTCGCCACACGTGGATATTAATGTTCCCACCTTGTCTCTCCACATGCGCAGCCCACATATATAGCCCGCCTTGTCATGCCGCATGTGCAAATATATATAGTAACAATAGCACGGCAGAAACCTCGTGCAACCCAATAACACCGCATGGCAGAAACCTCATGCATCACAATAAATACCGCGCGGCAGAAACCTCGTGCATCACAACAACAAGTACAACAACAACAATGACAATAATACGAGAGTACGACAAGTAAATAACCTCAAGAACTTTTGATCACAAAGAAACGGTAGAACTAGTTCATAAGGAATAACCACAATAGAGAATACTAGTCGTAATAAGAACAACTTAACAAGGGAGAAGATAATACATAAAAATGGTCCCACAAAGAACAGTTCAAAAATAAGGGAGATACCAATAATTCCAAATAAGGGTAAGTCAGCTATGATAAAGCATAACTAGCTTCATTTAGGATTTAGTACACACGAAAAAGGTATCACAATTATAATTAAGGATAAGCAATTACAAAGGAGATAACAATAATTTCAAATGAAGATAAGCATTTAGGAAAAATATCATGGTAATCGAAGAGGCAACGACTTCAGTTAAGGCATACAAGAATCAAATAGGCAACAAGAGTAGAACATGAAGCAATTAATTCCAAATAAAACAAGTAGAGGTGAAACTAGTGAATAAGAGAAACTTAACATAATTAATCAACTTCCTATCCAATGATCATAAGAACTTACGAGCCCTAAAAGGTAAATTTTCCAAAAATAAGACCGCGCACGCACTCGTCACCTCGCGTACATGGGCTTTATATGATACAATTAGCATAAAGACTCAAATCCTAAGGGGTAGTTCCCCCAACAAGGTTAGACAAGATTACTTACCTCGAACCAAGCTCAATCAATCAGTAACAATGCCTTTACCACAATTATCCGACTCCGAATGGACCAAATCTAGCCAATAGCAATCACATACCATAAATATAACTATAAGAAACTAATCTAATTAATGAAATCAAGGCTTAAGCAAGAAATTAGAAAATCGTCCCAAAAAGTCGACCAGGGCCCACATCTCGGAATCGGGTAAAAGTCATAAAATATGAACACTCATTCACTTACGAGTTCACTCATACCAAAATTATCCAAATCTGATATCAAAATCTCAATCAAAACTCAATAACTTAGTTGAAGAACTTCTCCCATTTTCCCCAAATGTTTCAACCCAATTCCAAAATTAAAGGATGGAATTAATAATAGATTAGTGGAAGATAAGCAAAAACAATTGAAGAATCATTACCCAATCGATGTCCCTGAAAATCCCTCAAAATCTCATCCAAATCCGAGCTCTCTATCTCAAGTTTTGATAAAAATGGCTAACCCTCATTTTTGAAAAGTTTAATATTGCTCATGCATTAAGGCATCGCAATCGCGGAACATCACTCGCGATCGGGAAGAAAAAATGAGTGCTTACCAGTTTGAGCTACGCGAACGCGACAACACCCTCATGAACGCGAGAGGAAAAGTATGATGGCCCACGACTGACCTACGTGAACGCGTGAAATGGTACGCGAACGTGAAGAATGGGATGCCACACCTTCACGAATGTGAAAAGACGGATACGAACGCGAAGGAAGGAAAGGCAGGCTTCCGCGATCGTGGAAGGAATTATGTGAACGGGGAGAAAAAATAATTCCTCCTCAAAAATTACACTACGCGAATGCCTAGGAAGTGACGCAACGTGATTAAGGATACCAGATGACAGAAAATAGCAGTCAAATAATAGAAGGAAATGGCATGTAGCCCATCTGAAACTCACATGAGGCCCCCGGGACTCCGTATAAACATACCAAAAAGTTCCATAACCTAACACAGACTCTCTCGAGGTCTCAAATCACATCAAACAACGTCAAAACTACGAATCGCACCATGAATCAAACTTATAAACTTTCAAATCTTTCAACTTTTAAAACTTGCGCCGAGACCTATCAAATTAATCTGGAATGACGTCAAATTTGCAAGAAAGTCTCAAATGACATAAAAGAGCCGTTCCAACTCCCGAAATTGCATTCCGACCCCGATATCACCAAATTCAACTCTTGGTCAAACCTCTACACCTTCCAAACTTCAACTTTTCCAACTTTCACCGAAATACTTCAAATTACCCTACGGGCCTCCAAATCCAAATACGGATGCACGCCTAAGTCTCGCCATACAAAGCAGTTGAAATCATCCAAAACCCATTCCGGAGCCGTTTACACAAAAGTCAAATTCTAGTCAACTCTTACCGCTTAAGCTTCCAAAACTAGAATCCTTCTTCCGATTTGACTCTGAATCATCCGATAACTGAACTCGACCACGCACACAAGTCAATTCACATAATACGAAGCTTTTCAAGACCTTATACCACCTAACGGGACTTAAATTCTCAAAACAACCGGTCGAGTCGTTACATCCTCCCCCTCGTAAACAAAGATTCGTCCTCGAACTTGCCAAGAATTGCCTCGAAGTCATCAAATCACTGGATGCCCACACCCAACATACACCCGCGGGTGGTCCCACGTCACCCAATCCACATAAGCCTGACGACACCATCTCCACAGTAATTTATCCCTCCCACCAACACCAATAAGCTTTTAAAGTCAAAATTTCCATCATTCGCTCATCTCCGAAAGACTCGATTCCCATATTCACTCCCGGTATCATCCTCAACCAACTGCAAACACTTATGCCTACACTCATAAAGTACAACCACACAACGTGATACATCATACATAGGCCCATAATAACAGTTCTGATCACAATAGCTGCCTGTAATCAAATCCTGCACTGGCAATTAGCCTCATATCCGTTAGAACCCTGTTTCAAACTCCCACAACGCTGAAAATGATGCAAGAAACACTATGACCTCATAACTATACACCCGGATCAATAAGTCACATCTAACGCCACCGAGCACACACTACGCAAGCTAAAACTCAGAAAGCACATGACGAAAATGACTAAATATGTAAGGAGAAACACATAAGATAAATATCAAACAAGCCCGACAGGCACAAATATCTATCAGTACCATCCTACAAATCAATTTAAAAAGGAAAATCAAAGTATATGAACAAATCACAAGGATCTCATCCTGATAACTTCCAACGCGGCACGCAGCCCGGCTCAAACATATCAAATCACATGAAATCACGAGGGTCTCACCCTCAACTCTGAATCACAAGCCGAATACACATCATACTTGAAACCTTCTACTAACCCAATTCTATCAATAAAATCACAACACTTACTGAAGTCTCACCCTGATAGAGCATCTAAATCACAACTCGTAACCAAATTACTCAGGAATCACATCAAACCCTACCGTAATGGACAACAGGAATTCACTTCTAGTCTCGTAACTCTCAATAAAGAATACAAACAATGATAGACACGGGCTACCACTCATAGAGTCTCCCAACATGGGAAAACACATAAGCAGAATACTAAATCATGAACCCACCCATAGGTGGGGCAACAAATAGGGGAACTTCCCCGATAAGCAGAACCGAAATAAAATACGAATGGTGCTACTCTATAACAAATTGAAGTCATACCTGTATGACATCATCTGTCGCAGCGGCCTCAAGCCTACTATATGAAACACATCAACGAGTCGGGCCACCCTTTCTTGGGTGCCCTCTACCCGCCTGAATACCTCGTTGTGACACATTTGTCCAGAGTCTGGGACAATCTCTCACCATGTGGCTGATATCTCCACACTCAAAGCAACCTCTTTGCTGGCGTGGTTATGGAAACTATGCAGTACGGGTACTTTGAGACCCATGAGTACCTGATACACTGTGCGAAGTCTGAAGTGCAAACTGAATTGGTTGACCCACAAAACCCCTACCATGTCGTACCCTGCCTCCAAAATAAGGACCAGTAGATCTCTCCAGTCTATGAGGCCTCCTAGCCTCCCTGTCCTCTCTCTCCTAACCTCGCCTGTCCTCTCTCTCCTGGCCCCCCCGTCCTCTCTCTCCTGGTCCCACATGTCCTCCAATCAGCGAGCAATCCCTACCACCTACTGAAACAAAATATCCGACTCCAAATTCAGAGCCATGCGGAACCGAATATCATGTCTGAGCTCCTCAATGAATCTACGAACATGATCTCTAACTGTAGCGACCAAAGTAGGTGCATGTCTGGCCAAATCACTGAATCTAATGGCATACTTTGGTACTGACATAGTGCCCTGGCACATCTACTCAAACTCCGCATCCCATGTAGCCCGAAAGGACTGAGGTACAAACTCTCTCAGGAACATCTCCGAAATCTGAACCCATGAAAGTGAAATTGCTTCGTCCGGGATAACCAACTCATACGCCCACCACTATTGATAAGCCGCTCCCCTGAGCTGGAACATAGTAAAAGCAACCCCGCTCGTCTCCGCAATACCCATAGTACGGAGAATGCGGTGACACTCCTCCTGAAAATCTTGGGCATCATCTATCGCCAATCCACTGAAGGTAGGAGGGTGGTAATTCTTGTACCTCTCAAGTCTAAGCTGTTTTTTCTCAAATGCTACTTCCCTAACCACGGGTTGAACTGGAACCACAGGTTGTGTCGCCATGACACCTGGAACCATACCAACGTGAACTCGCTTCTCTGGAGTGTGGACGACGGGAGTCTGGGTTCCTCCCCCGGTCTGTGAAGTAACTGGTGCAACCGAAATCAACCCCACCTGAACCAATGTACCAACCATGCTCAGGAACTGTGCTAATGTCTCCTGAAGTCCGGGGGTAATAGCAGGCACCTTTGGTACCCGTCCCCTAACCGGAGCTACATGCGGCTCCTCAATTGCTGCTCTGGTAGATGCCCTAGCTGCGACACGTGCTCTTTTTCGTCCTCTACTTCTGAACCCTCAAAATATTCAAAATTCACGAGTTCTAAATTTTGAACTCTAAACACTTGGCATCTTGTGCCTTCGCTACAACCATTAATTGCACAGACGATTCACGTGCCATTAGATTCAGATGAGGGTGTGTATCAATACTCAAAAATATCAATATCCATCCTCTTAACCGATAAGTGATTAACTATGTGTATGTTTGTGAAAGTGTTCTAACATAGTTCATGCGAGCTAGTAAGTATAGAGAAAATGGACAGCACGCAAAATGTTTTTCTCACAATTTCCCACAAGATAAAACTCACACAGTTAGGTGCATCACTACACAAATATCAACAACAAGAATAGCCCCAGGCTACCACTAGTCAGCACAAATCAATCCTTGACATAGCCCCCCTTGTTTCACCACGTGCGCAATTAATAAAGTAAATGCCCGCCTTGTCTCGCCACACATGCATAATAATGTTCCCACCTTGTTTTTCCACATGCGCAACCCACATATATAGCCCTCCTTTTCACGCCGCATGTGCAAATATCAATAGTAAGAACAGCATGGCATAAACCTCGTGCAACCCAATAACACCGCACGACAGAAACCTCTTGCATCACAATAAAAACCGTACGGCAGAAACCTCGTGCATCATAACAACAATTACAATAGAAACAATGACAATAATACGAGAGTACGGCAAGTAAATCAACTCAAGAACTTTCGATCAAAAAGAAACGATAGAACTAGTTCACAAGGAATAATCACAATAGAGAATACTAGTCATAATAAGAACAGCTTAACAAGGGAGAAGATAATACGTAACAACGGTCCCACAAAGTACAGTTCAACAATAAGGGAGATATCAATAATTCCAATTAAGGGTAAGTCAACTATGATAAAGGATAACTAGCTTCATTTAGGATTTAGTACTCACAAAAAAGGTACGACAATTACAATTAAGTATAAGCAATTACAAAGGAGATAACAACAATTTAAAATGAAGATAAACAGTAAAAATAGCATGGTAATCGAAGAGGCAACAACTTCAGTTAAGGAATACAAGAATCAAATAGGCAACAAGAGTAGAACATGAGCAATTAATTCTAAAAAAACATGTAGGGGTGAAACTAGTGAATGGGAGAAACTTAACATAATTAATCAACTTCATATCCAATGATCATAAGTACTTACGAGCCCTAAAAGGTCAACTTTCCACAAATAAGCTCGTGCACGCACTTGTCACCTCGCGTACATGGGCTTTACATAATACAATTAGCATAAAAGACTCAAATCTTAAGGGATATTTCCCCCACACAAGGTTAGGCAAGATACTTATCTCGAACCAAGCTCAATCAATCAGTAACAATACCTTTACCACGATTATCCGACTCTGAATGGCCCAAATCTAACCAAAAGCAATCACATACCATAAATATAACTATAATAAACTAATCTAATTAATGGAATCAATGCTTAAGCAAGAAATTAGAAAATCGCCCCAAAAAGTCGACCCGGGTCTACGTCTCGGAATCGGGTAAAAGTCACAAAATAAGAACATTCATTCACTCATGAGTTCAATCCTACCAAAATTATCCAGATTTGATATCAAAATCTTAATCAAAACTCAAAACTTAGTTGAAGAACTTCTCCCATTTTTCTCAAATTTTCCAACCCAAATCTGAAATTAAAGGATGGAATTAATGATAGATTAGTGGAATATAACCAAAAACAAGTGAAGAATCATTACCCAATTGATGTCTCTGAAAATCCCTCAAAATCTCGTCCAAATCCGAGCTCTCTATCTCAAGTTTTGATAAAAATGGCTAGCCCTCGTTTTTGAAAAGTTTAATACTGCCCAGGTATTAAGGCATCGCGATCGCGAAGAAGAAAATGAGTGTTTTCCTGTTTGAGCTACGCGAATGCGACAACGCGCTCGCGAATGTGGAGAGGAACAGTCTGATGGCCCATTACTGGCCTACGCAAACGCGTGGAAAATTGTACGCGAACGCGAAGAGACTGATGTGAACGCGAAGGAGGGAAAGGCAGGCTTCTGCCATCGTGGAAGGCATTATTAGAACGTGGAGAACAAATAACTTATCCTCCAAAATTACACTATGCGATCACGGAGTAAGTGACGCGAACGCAATTAAGGAAACCAGATAACAGAAAACAACAGTCCAAAAATTGAAGGAAATGGCTCGTAGCCCATCCGAAACTCACCCGAAGCCCCACGGACCCCGTCTAAACAAACCAACAAGTTCCATAAACTAACACGGACTTTCTCGAGGTCTCAATTCACATCAAACAACGTCAAAACTATGAATCACACCATGAATTGAACTTATAAAATTTCAAATTTTTTAACTTCTAAAACTCACATCGAAACCTATCAAATCAACTTGGAATGACCTCAAATTTTGCAGGCAAGTACCAAATGACATAACTAAGTTTTTCCAACTTCGGAATTGCATTCTGACCCCGATATCACCAAAGTCAACTCTTGGTCAAACCTTTCCACCTTCCAAACTTCAACTTTTCCAACTTTCTCCGAAATGCTTCAAATTATCCTACGGACCTCCAAATCCAAATATGGATGCACGCCTAAGTATAAAATCATCATATGAAGCTGTTGAAATATCCAAAACCCATTTCGGAGACCTTTACACGAAAGTCAAATTCCATTGAACTCTTACCGCTTAAGCTTCCAAAACTAGAATCCTTCTTCCGATTTGACTCCGAATCATCCGATAACTGAACTTGACCACGCACACAAGTCAATACACATAATATGAAGCTTCTCAAGACCTTATGCCGCCGAACAGGACTTGAATTATCAAAATGAACTGCAGAGTCGTTACAACAAGTCACAAGCAAACAACAAACTTCTAACCTCCCAACCTCAGAGAGGGACTCTAACTCACCAAATTTAAGCTCACTCACATTTTTATTAAATAAAGCTAATAACATCACCTATCTATCATGAAACAAGCACCCTCACAAGAATAAATGGTCCATAACTCAAGTCAAAGAATAAATATAAGTTAAGGACTTAGCATAAAAGAATAACTCTCGCACTCACAAATGTATTCACATGTACGCACAAAGAACCATAGGCTTGCCCATTATGTATATCTCCACTAATTTAGTATGCTTGAATAGAATCAAATAGGGCTTTAACAGGTTGTAATGTTGGCTAGGGGACGGGTGGGAGAACTATATAATAATGAGTTACACTTTCCTAATAACTCTGCACTTTTAGACTTCATCATCCATTATTTTCATCTCTTAAATTTTATTTTTTAGTCCTTTCTTCATCAATTATTTTAGAAGTATTTTCCTCATATCAAGAACGCCTCAATCATTTTTTTTCAAAGCAACTATTTTTCTTTCATTCCCCTTTTTTTATGCCACATTCTTTTCAAGAGAGCCTTTTCATCACTTTTCAGCTATCGTTGGTCATCATTTTTCACTTAATCAACCTTTTCTTCAAATTTATCAATTAATATCACGGTCTAAGCAACAGTGCTCAAGGAAGCAGGGTGCAAAAACTAGAAATTCAACAAAAGAATCAAGAAAATGTGGCTTCCAAACAAAAGGCTACAGGCTCAAAGGGCTAACTAGTGGTACAATATCTGAAAATGCTAAAATTCACAAGACATATCAAAGAAAGCCTATTATCATCTTCAAAACTAAGCAACACTTTTATTTCGCTTCAATAATATGCAGGGAAAGTTTTAGACTAAGATGCAAAACATGAAATTTATGAAAGAAATCCTCACCACATAATTCACAAGTATCAATCAAGATGGATCAATTCTACTCTAAGACAGACAGGATCATAGTGAACGAAAAAATAAGAATAAGCTATAAACAGAGTCACAACCTTGAGCTTAGGTGTCAGAAAGTCTACTATTTTATTCATTAATGAAGCAGTCGGAGAAAAGTACTACTCAAGCTCAAGCTTAAATATGCTAGTATCAAACATGTCACAGAAGTTTTTTTATTCTCCCTCTTTTACTACCCTAAAACAAACCTAATCCTAAAAATAAAAAATAAAAATTACCTAGTTCAAGTTACATCCCCTGGAAAAGGACCGATGCAAAAAGAAAAATCAAGGGGGATTATTACCTAACTAAAACTAACTAGAAACAGAACACAAATATATTTTTTTTGCATTATTTATTGGACCTTAATCCCTCAAGAAGTCTGTCCACAAAATCCATCGTCGGGAAAAATCCAAATTTTTTTAAAGTTTTTTTTATAACAAAAACCACTACATTAAGAAAGAATACTACAACTAAGCTAGGATAACACAAAAAATCACTCAGAGAATCTCCTCACCCCACACTTAAAATTTTGCAATGTCCTTAATGCATCCAATAAATAAATAGAGAGTAAAAGAGACTCCCTGGTAGGCCAAAGACCGAAGTATTATCAGCTAACGGGATACTTAGGCTTCCCTCATGTATGATCCTTTGTGTGGGCACCTGACACTTAGTTTCAACTGCCTTCTCTCTTATGCATGCGCCTACTGGTTTTGATTCCATGCTCCTACTCCTACAAAACACAAAAACAACACCACAAAATAACACAATAATATATATATATATATATATATATAT